>JAJONZ010008652.1:0-32582 GCA_029582445.1 Solanum paucissectum
TTCCGATGACACATCAGAAATTAAATATTTAAAAATAAATAAGATTTAAAAAAAATGCAATTTTCTCTCTCTCTTACTCATTTCACCCCTTCCCACTTCATCCTCTTTATTCCCACCTTCTACCATTTTCATCCCAAAAATAAAAACCTCAATTTTCATCTTTCTTCATAGTTCATGCTCAAAAATTTCTTCAATCATAAAATGTGATAGATTATAATTAGTTCTTGTACATAATTTAGGGTTTTATTTATTTTGATTTGATAAAAAGAGATATTAAGAAAACTTCAAATTGGAAAAAATATGTTTATATGTAAATTCAAGTAATAGATCTTAAAAAAATAAGTTTATAAACATGGTGAATGGTATATTTTCTTGCAAAACCTTTTTTCAATTTTAATTTGGTGATTTTATTGTGATAATGTGTACATCAAAGAAGAACAAGAGAAAAGGAGTAGGGGCGGGGAGGGTGGGGGTGGATGGGGGTTGAGGTTGAAGAAGAAGAAGAAGAGAAAGGGAGTAGGGGCGGGGGAGGGTGGGGGGTGGGGGCTGAGGTTGAAGAAGAAGAGAAAAAAGATGGGGTGAGGGTGAGGGTGAGGGTGGGGGTGGGGCTGAAAAAGAAGAAGAGAGAAAGGGTAGGGGTGGAGGTGGGGTGGAGTGAAGAAGAAGGAGGTTTTCAATATTTTTTTTTAAAAATTATTATTATTGTTTTGTCTTATAATTTTGATAATTTTAAAATAAAAATATTGTATTCCCTTGCTTCAAAACGCGTGGGGTCACGTATTTGTCCAACTAAGCCATTTCAGTGCCACATAAGCCCGGTCAATGGTCAGAGGGGTTTAAAAAATAGAGTTTCATTGAGTTTAAGGGTTTATTTGGCAAAGTGATGAGTAGAATGGTTCAACTGACAAACAAAGTCAAGTACAGTGGTCTTCCAGGTCATTCCGCCAACTAATAATAGGCAATAATAATGAAACTTTCATATAATCAACAATACGGTCGGCATTTAAATAAATGTGGATCCTAGTTGGAGTCGGGATTCATTTTTTTTTCTAATGGAAAATTTTATTATTTATAGTTAGTTGACCTTCTTCAATTAGTTTGTGTGTTAATTTCTTTATATTTTAAATCTTCTTAATAAGAAATTTGGCTCTATCATTGACCTTTATGATACGTTATATCATATGTTATCTATCAAAATATTTTGTTAGAACAATCAAAAAATATTCGAACGAATTAAAATACGTTATTATCTTGTTTAAAAGTTGGATACGATTCCTTATCATGACCTTGATCTTTAATTATATAGTTGGTTTTTTATTATTGCGCCCGTCGTGGAACACTATGAGTTTCAATTTTAGTTTCCAATTTAAGAATACATTAGCTGTAATTTGAATGAAAAAAAGGTGAAGAACACAAATTGAACACTAGTCTCTTCTATTAATATAATAAAAAAATAAAAATAAAAAATAAAATAAATATAATATGAAACATTAAACGGTCTTTTTCAAAGTTAAATTAACATGTTAAAAATGAAACGTTTGAAAAAGAGAGATCAAGTAGCCAATGTCAACCAACAAGGAAAGAACAAAAGGCAAAACAAGGGGGTGCTAGTGTAGAATCATAAATACTATTTTTTTAATTAATTTCTTTTTTCATAAATACTATTCGAAATAGTCATTTTTTTGGTATTGAAAAGACTATTTTATATAAATACTATTCGAAATAGTGGTCAAATCATCTTTCAAGCGTCCAAATTAGTTTTCAAGTATTGAAAAAGTCTATTTTTCTATTAGAGTTAGGTATAATTGAATTTATTAATCAGTTTCACAAAGTTGAGTGTTCATTTAAAAAATTTACTCTATAAAATGGAAGAGACTTTTATATAAATATTAAAAATAGCATGCAATATTTTAGAGAAATGATCAACATATCTAGGATTTCTGTTGTCTTTTCTTTGGAACCGACTCAATAAAATTGAAGGCCTAAAATCAAACTTTGAAGATAAATTTTAATCATTGTTTTTAAAAAAGGAAAGACCATAATATATTTTTAAAAAAAAATTGTACTACTTTTCTAATTCTTTTTAGATGCAAAACCATTAATTATATATAATCTTTTTGAATAGATTTATTGGTTAATTCTGGCTATATTTTATTGGGAAAATTACGTAGTTAAGCAAACTTATACTACTTAATTATCTACCATAGCTAATGTTTGTTTATATTACCATTCGCAGCCATTTAGTCTCGATAATTACGCTTTTCAATTCTTCTTATTTGTATAACCGTGTACTCTTTTCTTAAATACAGATGAGCCCATTCTCTCTTCAATCACTTTCCCTTATTTTCTCCTTTATTCTCTCAATTAAAATTGATTTCAAATTTTGAAATTTTCACTCATTTCCTCCCAATCGTGATTCCTGATTTATAGGTAAGTTTTTTACAATTAAATTCTCTTTACATTTTTTTTTTGCGATTTCATCATTTTTCGATTTGTATTTGTATATCACTGAGATTTCTTTTGATTTTTCAGATTTTCAGTTGGATTATGTATGAAGATACATCCTCTAGGAGAGTCACGAGAGGTATATAATTTAATCAAACAAAATGGACGATTTCCCAACATTTTTTTCATCTTTTATACATATACAACCAACAGTTTTTGTATAAAACTATTTATACGTATTCAACTGTTTATACATATTCAACTGCTTATATGTATTCAATTGATTTTGTACCTGAAGTTTTTGTATTTGAAGTGTTGTACGTATTCAACTGATTTTGTATATGAAGTATTTGTATTTGAAGTACTATACGTATTCAACTGATTTTGTATATGAAGTGTTTGTATTTGAAGTGGTATATGTATTCAATTGATTTTGTATATGAAGTGTTATACGTATTCAACTGATTTTGTATATGAAGTATTTATACGTACTCAACTGATTTTGTTTATGAAGTGTTTGTATTTGAAGTGTTATACGTATTCAACTGATTTTGTACATGAAGTGTTTGTATTTGAAGTGTTATACATATTCAACTGATTTATACAATTGTGGACGTATATAATTTGACATAAACTACGGTAGATTATACAATTGATTTCTACTTTTATACATTTACGTACTCAAATTGCAGATATCAAGTCGTCTCTCTCGATTAATTCAAATACAACTGAAAATAAATTCTTCAACCAAAACTCCAATTATCAATGGAGTAATTATACAATCACGAATAATTAGTTAATTCTTGATCTATTAGAATACAATTGCAAACAGTTGTTCGAATGAAACTCCAATTATTAATGGAGAATTTATACAATTACATATACAAATCAGTTCAATTGCTCTGTTGCTTCAAGTTCTTCATCTAGATGAATGCAAATCAAAAGCACGAATCAATGCAAATTAAATATACGTTTCTGCACGAAAATTCGACATACATACAGATGAGTTGAATCCATTGTATTACCTGCTTGCTTGTATAATAATGAAATTGTTTGAATTTTTATTTGAGTTACAGAGCGGTAATGATAGCATGAACTCCTGGTGTTGTTCATATGAATGAGTCCTATTTGGTAAAGAGATATAATCACGTCAATTAAGTGATTATTTTCTTTTCCACGACCAAAATTATCGTCCTTCCTTTTTTTTTTAAATTCAAATTTTCAAATTTTGTATAAATACAGATATAATACCGAATATACAAATGCTGCCATTTAAAATATAGTTATAGCTTGTAATTAACAAACTATAGCTATGGAGCGTAATTAAGTTATTTTGAGTGGCCATATGCGAAAGTTCCCTATATATGTAAGGAGCTATAAGTACACAATTTTCGAATGATGTGCTTGCTTGAACTATGTGCTTTTAGTGGGGTCCCCTCAAAATAATTGGTATTTTTTTTTAGTTTATTTGTCTTATTTTCTTTTTTAATTCATTGTATATTTAAAAATTATATTTAAATAACTATAAATAATAATTTAAAATATTTTATTATACAATTAGATATTACGGAAACGTACTATAAATCGCAAAAATAAGAGGCTACAAGCACACACCTCTTAAAAGTACAATATATATTTGAAAATTATGTTAAATTTACTATAAATCACAATAACTAAGAACTTAAAATATTCTATTAGATATTTGAAAATTATATAAAAACTAAAAAGTAGAGTAAATTTTAGGTTTAGCAAACATAAAAATCATATTTGTATGCTATAGTTATAGTTTGTATAATTGCCGCTTCATAGTAAACTTAATGTTTGCTATGACTATTAATCTGTATATTTCGATATACATATACATAAAAATATGTATTTGGGTCTATTTGTATCTTTCGGTATACAAATGAATCCTGCATTTGTATATTTTGGTTTACAAATAGATCCTGCATTTGTATATTTCGATCTATTGTATATTTTGGTATACAAATGGGTCTTGCATTTGTATATTTCGGTATACAAATGGGTCTTGCGTTTGTATATTTCAGTTTATTTGTATATTTTGATATATAAATGAGTCCTGCATTTGTATATTTTGGTATACAAATGGGTCCTGCATTTGTATATTTCGGTATACAAACGGGTCCTGCATTTGTATATTTCGCTATACAAATGGGATGGCAAAAAACATGAAATATTTGCTGTGAATTACAAATAAAAGAAACTGTGACTATAACATTTAATTTAAATTAATAATTTACTTGTCATGACCCAGACCGTCGTGATTGACACCCACACTAACCCTCCGGTGGGAGAACCACTACTACAACCCAAACTAAACAACTTAATAAAAAACTATGCATTTAAAGATACAGAAGCAGGTTTAAACGCAGAAATTACATAGAGTTCCTATAAACTCCAAAGTTTTAAATAAAGTAGTCAAACTAATGCGGAAGAACAACCCCTAGAACCTGAAAGTCATTGTACCAAAACTCTACTAACGACAAGTCTAAGAACAAGGAGTACAATCCCGAAACTAAACAACACCTTTAAGAAATAGTCTGAGTTCGAAAAGAGTGGACTTAAACAAGAAAGATTCATGGCAGCCTGAAAGAACTGGCTCACCCTTGAATCCGGTCACGCTCATTAGTCACCTAGATGAAGTCCATCAATAGCCACCTGAAGATGCCCTGTACTCAACAAAGAAAAAGCAAGTGCGGTATCAGTACACAATCATAGTGTATTGGTAGGATCACGCGGCTATCTCAATAAGTGAACCACATGCAAGTAACCACAACATTATAAACATGCATATACCGAACATATACAATATTAGTCATCTTTTCAGGGTCAATGTAGCATCCCACATTCTCAATAATACACATTAGTTATCAATTTAGAGCAATATGTCGTCTTCCAATATCAATCATCGTTAGATATGAACGAAATCATCACAAGTAGATACACAACACAATTCAATGGTCCTCTCACGGAACCCAATTCAATGGTCCTCTCATGGAACCTACACCCAAACTATTAGCATACCGGAACGTGGTACCTGATCCAATATTTATGCCGAAACGTGGTAACCGATCCCATATTTATGCCAGAACGTGGCAATCGATCCCAGTTAGTGTGTCGGATCGTGACATCCGCCCATTCAACAAATCACAATCACAATGTATATTCTCACAATCATACAACAAGAGGTGATTCATGGCATACAATTATTCAATTATCCTCATTTACGATTAGAGTGATCAAGAATGCAACATTCACATACATACATGCATTATAATGAGGCAATTACAAACATATATCACATCAACATGAAATCACAACCATCACCTACCTCGAATCCAAGCTTGAATTCCCTAAGGCACTTGAATCTTCCCTTTCTGGATTCTTTCTGCTTGTTCTAGGTCTACAAACAACAATTTATATGCAAGGATCAACAATCAAAGGTCTAATTATCCGGATTGTAACAAACCCAATAACCCTAGACCAAACCCTTGATCCTCCTACCCAGATCAGGGCTTTTTCCACCATAATTTCCAGATCAAAACCCTTTGTCATCGATAATTACTCATGAATTTACATTCTACGGATCGAAACATGGATTCGGGGAGTAAAATCCTTACCTTTAGTGCTATAAGAGGTAGAAAACCTTCAAGAAATAGCCATGGGTCGTTTCTTAGCTCTTAAGAACGAACTTTTACAGAAAATAATATTTTTGGAGGGTTTTACCCTATTTAAGTCGCGACTATCCCGCTACGGTGGGACCCATCCCGCTACAGCGGGATCTTGCTACAGCTGGATCCATCCCGCTACAGCTGGATACACGGAGATAAAATATTGAAATTTGAGTTCCAAGCCCCCATTTCACCACACACCTTCAACCCTTGACATTCAATAACTACCGGTTCACGCTAAGATCATTTTTGGGAATTCTACTCGCCCGAATTTGATTCTGTAAAGTCGTACGTGTTCCTTAACGTCTTAGCTATCCACTCATGTCAAAACTATAATTGAATCACCCGATTGTTACCAGATTTTCCTACACCTTAAAGACTCCGATTTCGTCAAAATCTGGACTAGGTTGGGAAATTCCAAGTTACTACGAAAAAGTTTTCCGATCCAAAAAATTTCTCCGTTGATTTTTCTATAACGACGAAACCTGATCGTTATATTGCTATTTCATACAATTTTCCGTAAAATGTACTATTAATCACAATATAATTGATAACTTCAAATATTTATAAAAACTTATATATAAAATATAATTGGACCTATATTTTAAAAACATACATAAAATATAATTGAATCTCAAAATTCTGACAATGACACATGAATTTGAACAAATAAAATAATAAATATTATTTAAAAATTATGTAAAAGATATTATGAATCACAATAATTAATAACTAACAAATTGCTGTCTGGAAGCTCCCTATGCGCTGGTTTTTGGCCATGTGACATTCATTTATGAGTCCTTCAATTATAACTCCATCTGTCCTATAATATACAAGTAATTTTACTATATCATACTTTTAATATAATATATATAATATCTTAAAAAATATAATAGGGAAATGACTATAATAAATGATAAAGATAAATTAAAAATTAAGTGTAAAATTATTTATTGATTCATAAAGGAAATAAATATTATTGGACATCCTAAAATAATATAGTGGACAATTATTGTTGGACAGAAAGAGTATATTTTTGGGCTCCATATTTGTTCTTTCTTTTGTCGCCTTTTTCAGAATTAATTATGTACTGTTTTGAATCTTATTTATAAAAAAAAAATAAAGAGAAAAAAATTTAAATATGTCATTGAACTCTTAGAAAAGATTCATTTATATTATTCATTAAAAGTTTAGAATTTATGTTGTTCTTTTTATTTTTTAGAAAAGACTTATTTATGTCATTATTTATTCACTAAAAATATTTTGATTTTTTAAAATTATTTTTTATACGTGGTAATTATAATTCAGTGACGTCATTAATCAAAAGTATTTTTTAAAAAGGAAAAATGTTCAAATATGCCATGAAACTTTGATTAAAAGGTCCATCTATATCAATATAAAAAGCTAAATTTTTAACGAATAATATAAATAAACATTTTCTCACAATTCATTAAAATATTTAAATCTTTTCCCTCAAATAAAATGACCCTCGGATCTTATTGATCATTTAAAAAAGAGACCATAAATTACCTTGATCCAAGATACACCTATTATGTATGAATTTTAATTACACAATTAACCATATACTATATTTTATTTTATTTAGTCCAACCAGACCCATTGGGTCAGATTTATAAATGAAGCAATTATTTACAAAAATGGGCAAGCCAAAAGTGCTAAACCCATTTAAAGAAAACAACTTTAAAAAAGCTAATTAAAACAAAATCAAAAAGAGGAAAGACAAAAACAATAGAAAGGGAAAGTGCAGTTGCTTAGCAGCTCTGGAGACGTATTCTATATAAGTTTTATATTATGTATTTTACTTCTCACATTAGGTAATTATGTTTTTTTCAAATCACAAATTAAGAAGTTGATATTTGAAGTGGTAAATGTTGTCCTCCCCTTGCTAATACCTACCCACAATATCTTAACTAAAATCATATTTCAACTGCTTAAATGATAATATAAAAATTATTTTACGAAGTGTATAAAAGTTAGATTCCTTTTATAACAATTGTTATTAGTTAGAGTGAAT
Source organism: Solanum paucissectum (assembly GCA_029582445.1). Lineage (NCBI taxonomy): Eukaryota > Viridiplantae > Streptophyta > Magnoliopsida > Solanales > Solanaceae > Solanum > Solanum paucissectum. Next base: position 8,173 of record JAJONZ010008652.1, read on the forward strand.
TAAAGTCTCAAATTAGTTGATGAATAGACTAACAATTTGCTTATATGGACTTGAAGAATCTTTCTTTCATGAGCTAACTTTTAGAGTTGAGTAAGACTTCAATGTCATATTTTACATTATATCATAAATATGTCTATTTAAGCTCTCAATCCACGCTCCAGTTGAATCAGAGTGTAAAGGAGGTATTAGAGTGAATTATCTCATATTAATTGAAAAATGAACCGACAATTAATTTATATACACTTGAACAATTTTATTATACTAAAGATGAATGACTCGACAATCTTTGCATGGTACCATACTTTTCCCAATTGTACATGTCATCCTTATACAAAAGTCATGCTAATCTTTTATGTCTCGTTCCAATTTTATCTGAGATCTTTCGGGACTTATTTCCTAATGTTGGGGTAAAGAATCTCACGTTGATGAGAAGAAATGGTTGGTCTATATACAATGATGCATTGCATGACAAATTTTTGTCGGAGAAATTTTATGAGACTATAAATGAATGTTATATAATATATAATATAGTAGTAAAGTCATATTTGACTTCGAAAGCGACCTTTCAGCCTATTCAAATCAAATTGGTAGACCTTTCCCATTTAATAACAGTCTAGACTCATCTTTTTTGACACTTTCATTATTTTATTATATTTTTTCATATATAAATAGCACTATCTTCTTCAATATTCCTTACCAAAATCATACAAAAACAATTCTTCATTTCATTTCCTTTTAGAGAAATTGAAACAATGGGTTCAAATAATGTTCCCTTAAATAAACCACATGCAGTTTGTATACCATATCCTGCCCAAGGCCATATTAATCCCATGTTAAAATTAGCCAAAATTCTCCATCACAAAGGCTTTCACATAACTTTTGTCAACACTGAATTTAACCATAGACGTCTTCTTAGGTCTCGTGGGCTCCATTCCCTCGACGGCCTTTCGTCGTTCCGATTCGAGACTATTCCTGATGGACTCCCACCTTGTGATGCTGATGCAACACAAGACATACCTTCTCTATGTAAATCCACAACTGAAACTTGTTTAGCTCCTTTTAGGGATCTGCTTGCAAAGCTCAATGATACTAATAGCACGTCGAACGTGCCACCTGTCACGTGCATCGTCTCCGATGGTATCATGAGCTTTACTTTAGCTGCTGCACAAGAAATTGGTGTACCTGAAGTTCTGTTTTGGACAACTAGTGCTTGTGGTTTCTTAGGTTACATGCATTATACCACTCTTATTGAAAAAGGTTATACTCCACTTAAAGGTACGTATACATAAACCCACTCTGTAAAGCTAAATTTTAATAAGAGGCCTAAAATTGAAATAAATTTCATATGCACCTTTTTTCTATATAGATGCCAGTTACTTGACAAATGGATACCTAGAGACAACTTTGGATTGCATACCAGGCATGAAAGATGTACGTTTAAGGGATCTTCCAAGTTTCTTGAGAACTACAAATCCAGATGAATACATGATCAAATTTGTCCTCCAAGAAACAGAAAGAGCGAAAAATGCCTCCGCGATTATCCTCAATACATTCGAGACACTAGAGAGTGAAGTTCTTGAATCACTCCGGACTCTCCTTCCACCTGTCTACCCAATAGGCCCCTTACATTTACTCGTCAAACATGTTGATGACGAGAATTTGAAGGGGCTTGGGTCGAGCCTATGGAAAGAAGAGCCAGAGTGTTTACAATGGCTCGAAAATAAAGCACCAAACTCTGTTGTTTATGTCAATTATGGTAGTATTACTGTTATGACTCCAAATCAACTTCTTGAATTTGCTTGGGGACTTGCAAATAGTCAACAAGAGTTTTTATGGATCATAAGACCCGATATTGTATCGGATTATGAATCGATTCTTCCACCCGAATTCGTGGAAGAAACTAAAAACAGGGGAATGCTTGCAAGTTGGTGCTCACAAGAAGAAGTCCTTAACCATCCGGCAATAGGAGGGTTCCTGACTCACAGTGGATGGAATTCGACTCTGGAGAGCATTACTAGCGGGGTGCCTATGTTATGTTGGCCGTTTTTCGCAGAACAACAAACAAATTGTTGGTTTAGTGAGACTAAATGGGGTATTGGAATGGAAATTGATAATAATGTGAAAAGGGATGAAGTGGAAAGCCTTGTTAGGGAATTAATGAATGGTGAAAAAGGCAATGGAAAGGAAAAAATTAGCTGAAATTTCAGCTCAAAAATCAACAGGATCATCTTATGTTAACATTGACAAGGTGGTCAATGATGTTCTTCTTGCATCTAAACATTAAGTTAAAATGTTTGTAATTTTATTATTTGTCTTCCCTTCTTGCAAGTGTTTTTCATACATTCGGAAGAAACGTTGAACGAATTTGGCTTCTCTTCATTTTTCTTCAAGTTCTTGCGTTACATGTCTTTAAAAATTTTGGATTCTCTTTTGCTACTTTTCTCATCTCTTACTGTGTTTAGCTTTAGTATCTTATGGAATTGGTCACATTCACATCCAAAAATAGAAAATATAGAGTTAAACTCCAACTTATGACAACACAGATTAAAGAACTTTGCAAAATATACATATTTTTTGACTTAAAGAGCTAAATTTATCACCTTTAATTAATAACTTCAAACAAAAATATATAATACTCTTTTTTCTTTTCAGACATTTGTTCCGAGAAGAATGACAACATATATTCAATAAAAAAAAATATAACTTAAACTTCTTATTTTAGTTTTTTTTTTATAAATAGTTTAATACTCACCAAAAATATAACTTGAACTTCTTTAATTTAGTTTCACCTAATATTTATGCTTTGCAATTATGGGTGTGCAGAAGTAGGTGCTTAAAATTGTATAAAATTGAATAAGTAGATACTTATGAGTTTTGATAGAGCTAGAATTTTCAATAAGAGAGTTCAAAATATGAAGAAGTATACACACGAACTAGTTGGAGATGATTCAACATCTACTATATAAATATAAAAAATATTTAACCATTTATAAATAAATAGTATAATTCTCCGCCGAAGAAGGTTTGGATGAACCTCTAGCCCCATGTAGCTCTTCCCTTTTAGATACGTGTGTCTTAGTCTTACGACTTAAATGGCAGGTTACCCACTATCTAGATCATGACACCAAACGTCAAAGCCCGTGATTGGTTAAATAGATACGCATTAATTAATATTGGATTGTCTAATTGATTAAATAAAAGTAGTGGGGCCGGGGAGGATATATTTCTATATATGTGAAGTCCTCGACGACCAAGGGCAGTTTTGTCAATTTATTAAATTCTAAGCTTAATTTAAGTGTACATTGTGCATTGAGAGTATTGAACATTCCAAGAAAACCAGCCAAAAGCTATGTAATTCACAATGTATCCACCATTAAGTTGTGGATTCCAATTGTCACACGTGTACCAACACATTGGGAGGAGTAAAAGAAATCAATGCAAAGTTAAAACATGGACCCCATTTTTTGATTCACTTCAAAAGTCTATACATTCAAGACCACACATTTTAAAAAAATAAATAATTAATTTCTCATTTGATTTTGTATATACGTATTAGAGTGTTATTAATTTGAATTCATATTTATTTTTTAATGTACTTATCACTTTTAATGAGATTTCTTTCATATTCAAAATTTAAATTCAAGGCCTTTTAATCATTTCCTTTCTTAATGTGGCTCGGTCATGAAAATATAGTTTTTGTTTTATTAAAAAAATATATAGTTAAAGTCGTGTTTGGTCAAATTTTATATAAAAAATATATTTTTTTTAAAAAAGGAATAATACATAAATATGTCATTTAACTTGGTTTCATTTGACATCAATGCCCTCCAATTTTGGATATGCATAGTAGACGCATAAATTTGTATAGAATTGAACAAGTAGACACATGTGTCCTACTTGACGTCCTACGCGGCGATATAATTCATGTCCTATGCGGCATTCTATGTGGCGTCCTACGTGAATTATGTCTCGTAGGACACGTGTGTCTACTTGTTTAACTTTATATAAGTTTAAATGCTAACATGTGCACACTCAAAGTTAAATGTCATAGATGTTAAGTGATGTCAAGTTAAAAGATATATTTATATGTCATATCTTTTTAAATATGATCTACATTCCTCATTTTCTAAAAATTACTTGACTAATTTACCAGAGACATAAAACCAAATTGCACTAAAAGAGTAATATATCATAATAAATAACCGTATAATGTCATAGATTATATCTCATATAAGAACTACTACACATTATTACAAAAAAAAACAAATCCAATTTATTTTTTAAAAAAATTAAGTTGAATTTGTGTTAAGTTATTGATTTTGCAAATAATATTTGATTATTTGAATATGTTTTTTCTAAAAATAAAATAAAATATGAAACTTAATTAAAATGGAGCCATTTTTATAAAAATTAATAATTTAGGATAAAATTTGAAAAAAAATATAGTTAAAGTATTAAAAAAGTTTTGAATGTTTTTCAGATTTCATATACAAGTTTAAGTTATGTTTGTAATTTTTATAATATCCGACGTTGATTTTCAAATAAATAAAGTGAAATAAAAAGATTATCTATTTCTTTGTGTTCATTTATTTTTCATATTTATAAAAAATAAATAATCAAATATAATATTTATTATCTTAAGAAATAAGATATAATTTAATTTTCTTTTTCATGGTTATACTACTTTAAATGTGAAAAGTGATGATGTGGTTAAGAAAAAGTAGAACACAAATGAGTAAATAAGATCAATTCACTCAAATTATTTGTTGAATTATTATCATTAGATGAGTAAAAAAATCATTAAATTTAAATTAACTTTTTAAATCGAATGTGTATGTTTGGCATTCTGTTAAAATAACCATTGGATCATATGATATTGTAGTGTTAATTAAAACAAATTTAAATAAGTTATATTATTTGATAATAATAATAATATTTTATTATAAAGTGTGATTTTTATTATCATTTTATTATCGTTTTTATTAGAAAAAATATTGATGACAATTTTTCTTTTCAAAAAATTAATTAAATACTTATAATACATTGGAACTGCTAATATATTTAAGATTATAAATTGTAATATTGGGACGTTAACGGGCTTTTCATATCTAGTATGTGTACAAGTGGTGAAAGGGTTAAATAATATGTTAACGTGATGAAATTAAAGGATGTCCATTATTGGAGATGTTGATAGAAAGGGATGTGGAAGGGCAAAAAATTATATTGAGCAAATAAGAAAAAAAAATTATTTTATTTTATTTTATTTGCACAGAGTTCAAATGAAAATGTCGTTTTAATTTTGATGATCTTAAACAAATCAAGTAAAAAAATTAATATTAAAGTCTTGAAAAAAAAGAGGTAATTTTTTCACCTGCAACAAAATTTGGGTGCATGACAGCCGCATGCAGCTTCCTTGAGCAAATATTTCTTTCTATCGAAAAGCAATAAATGATCAGGTTGAATTGAATATGAATTGATTGAATATAAATAAATTAAATAAAAGAGTAAAGTATTTGATCTTTTAAACTTGATAAAAAAATAATTTACCGCTGAATATATATAGCTATCCATTTCATTCATAGTCAGATTAAAACGGTAGCTAAAATTCAATATAAACTTAAACTTCAAAAAAGTAACAACTTTTGAAAAATAACAAATAGATAAATAAATACTATTAATGATATGAATATTTGTATTATCCATCAGAATATCATCTTTTAATGTTTGTTCTATTATAATTAATATTTATCTAACACGTATTTAACTTATCAGATTGAATGCTTATTTACCTTTTTAAACTCATTTTGTCAGCCTTATCTTTTAACTTTGTTTTCTCTAAAAAGAACAAAATAAAGAGAGAAAGATAAGAACGTAATGTTACGTCGCTATAGAGATTGTTATTGGCATTGTGCTTTAATAATTAGAAAAACTACATAATTATATGATTTAAGATAGCATAATTTTTAAAAATTATTATCATTTGAATTAATTACAAAAATTCTATTTTTTCTTCTCTCTTTTAACATTTGGATACATTACTCCGCCTCTATATACATTACAACTTTGGTTTTGTACAACATATTTTACACAAATATTATTATCGATACATAACTCCAATATTTTAAACCTAAATCAATATGAATTTGATTTATAGTTATGTATCTGATACATAACTTATATATCGTTTGCTATATTGTATCGAGCGAATGAATAATGTATCCGCGAGTTCTGAAAAATCCAAGATTATTGTAATTTGAGAAACTTTCGGAATAAGATGTAATTAACACCAAATTGTTAGGGTTTCTGTACTTTATACCTAATAAATTCAAACATGACTTGGCTTGTTTCAATTTTGAATAATCTCTTTTTCTTTTCACCAACAAAAGTTAGAAATGAAATTAAAAACAAAACTTTTTGTTTGAATATTCCAAATATGTATGAAGAAGTTGTCACCAAGCTAAGATTGCTAAGTGCGCACCAGCGTCAATTATGCATGTTATGTACGTTTGAATATAATTTTTTTTATTTAATCATGACTAAATTAACATATGTTTTTACTTTATTAAATCACTTGATCATGATGAGTTGTATTATCGTCTATATATTATTTACTTAAAGAATGACATAATTTCAATCAGTTTTCAAATGATGGTTGGTTTTAAATCAACAACCGTAAAAGTGGCTATTTGTTAAAATTATCCAAAATGCGTAAAGCCCAGAAACTATCCCAAGACATTATAACATGAAGTTTACAATTATAGAGGCCCAAAATTAGGATTCTAATGGGCCACAGCCCATATAAATGGTGGATAAGCCCAAATAGTTAAGAGTGTGGATGAACACAATTCCAAACCAACAAACTATTTTTCTTCAATGTTTTTACAATTATGATTGCTTTAGGTTGCACTCAACATTTACCTTTTAACACACTTAATTTCAACATAATCCGTTCAAAATTTTATGAGTTTCACTTATATAAACTAACTTTGTTATCAATAGGCCAACAAAACACACGAAGATAGTCTCTTCATTTTTCGTGAAAAATATTTTTCAATAGAATAACTTTCGTCATATCGAGCACTTGTTAGTGACATTGAATATGTGCTCAAATTATAACAAACCGTCATTACAAAACCATAATACTCCACAACCTATCAAATGGGTTGGGTTAAAACGGGTTAGGTAATAGGTTATATAACAGGTCAAACTCAATCCAACCTAATTTTTACCAAACTTAATTATTTTAGAGCAACTTTCACATATAGCAAACACAAAATTCATATTTGTATGCTATAGCAAAGTTTGCATAATTGCGCTCCATAGCAAACATGCTATGACTAGGCTATTTCGCTATACATATATACAAAAGAAGCAATTGTATAATTTCGCTGGCTTCTCTTCAGATTTGTATAATTTCGCTGGCAGGCCATTTGTATAAATTGTTGACAGCCTCTCGTTTGTATAAATCGTTGAGAGTCTCTCAATTTAATTTTATGTGTTTGTATATCTATATAAAATTTGAATTTGTATACAATTGAATCGAAATAAAACGTTTGTATATCAAATATCGTTCTCTCTCTCGCTTTATACAAACATAAATTATACATTGTATTTTGTATAATCTGTGTTTGTATAAAGCGAGAAAGAGAGAAAGGCAAAAGAGAACTGGACAGGGGAATATTTGTATTGTATAATTATAAGTGTATAGGACAAAGATATATGTATTTGCATGTGTATATACAATTTTCTCTCGCTTTATACAAACAGAAACACAATTTATACATTTATGTTTGTATAAAGCGAGAGAGAGGAGCGACAGAGAGAGCGAGCGAGAGAGGGAGAGTGGCGAGCGAGAGAGGGAGAGTGGCGAGCGAGAGTTTGAGGGAGAGAGGCGACTGGTAAACAGTTTGCTACAGGGCACAATTAAATCAAAGTGTGGTTATACCATTTAATTTGAATTAATAGTTTGCCATTATGTACAATTTTCCCATTATTTTATTTATTTTTTAAAACTATTTTAGTACATAGTAAAATTATTATTTTTCTTTTATTACGGCTATATATGACATATCAAATTAAAAATAAAAATAAAAATAAAAATATTTTAACTAGATTTGTCATGAGCCAATTTGGTTTACTTATCAACCCAATTTTTAATGGGTTGAAATGGATTGAGCTAATGAACGGACGAGTTAATAACCCACCCGAACTTAACGGAACGAGCAGGTTGGGTTTTATTTGCCACCCCTACCTATAGGCTAAATATACCGTATCAATACATTACTTAGACATGCGGCCATTTTAAAAAATAAAAGTTTTTTTTATCACCTGTTAAATATTAGGCAATATTTGAAGGTAATATAGTTTCAAAATAAATACAATATATTTCATACATATAAAAAATCAACACATTTGTTAAATGAAGATTAAATATGCTTATCTAAATATCATAAGAAACAAAACAAGAATTTACTAATAATTATCGTTATATTATATTTAGTAGCAATAATAACTATGAGTATTTATATAATCAACACTATATATATGCCGCTAAAAGTTTTAGTGATTCTGAATATAAAGATATCACTACTAAATATTTTTATGATAATAAATATTGCCGTTAAAAAAATAATCTATTACCACTGTATATTTCTTTTGTCAGAATATTAATTAATAATTGAGTTGAGTGATCCTTTTTCACGATTGACAAAAAAAAAAAAAAAACTTCCAAATATAGTTTTAAAAAAGGAAGAAAATTGGGTAATCCAATTAAATATCATAAGCCATAATAATGACAATTATAAGCATCATTGGCTTCATTTTTAATTTTGACATAAAGTAGATTTAACTTTAAACGCTTTTAGCTTTCATTAAATTCAAGAATCAATTAATTAACAATGCTTTTTTGCTTATCAATTTTGAATTCATAAGTATAGTTTGAAATACTTTTACTCCCTCTATTTGAGTAAAGGCCCAAAATAGTCCCTTATTTTTGGGTTAAGACTCAAAGTCATTCTTGAGTTTTCACATGGAGCATTAATAGTCCCTCATGTTTGCAATATTGATGCACTTTTGGTCCTCCTTCAAAATTTTGCCTATTTTTTAACATTGATTTTATCCATAATTTATGTATGGAATGTTTAATCGTCATTTTATATATTTAGTAGAAATAATGACTCCATGTGAGAAATTGTGAGAAGAAAAACACCTTGTTTTGTTTAGTAAAAATCGTATTGCGGGTTAAGTCGAGAGGTTCATCATGACGATTTCACGTGCAATAGTACATTTTTTTCTTTTCTTGCAATGTCATATGTTAAAATGTTCTTAGTTTACCTGCAGTAATATTTCTACTAAACAGAACAAGGTGTTCTTCTTCTCATCTTCTCTCACATAGAGTTATTATTTCTATTAAATATATAAAAAGACGATGAGACATTCCTTACATAAAATTATGTACAAAATTAATGTTAAAAAATAAGCAAAAGTTTAGGAAAGGACCAAAAAGTGCACCAATATTGAAAACATGAGGGACTATTAGTGCTCCATGTGAAAACTCAAGGATGACTTTGAGTCTTAACCCAAGATGAGGGACTATTTTGGGCCTTATCTCCCCTCTATTTCTATTTACATGTCGTCGACGTCCTTAATGAAAATAGATGTTTCTTAATATTTGTCATTTAATTAAGCCAATGCATAAATGACATTATTCTTCCTATTTTACTCTTGAGAGTTATTAGCCTTGAAAATATGCATTTCACCAATATAGAAAAAATTAAGTAAATAATTCATGTATATTGATCAAATTAATTAATCAAAATAAATATATTCATGTTCATTGATTGAAAACTTGACTTTAAAATAACACTAAATAAGGATATAATGATAAACTTACCCAAATTTTAAGAAACGTGAAATCTAAAATAATGATAACTAAATTGGAATGGAGAAAGTATTAAATAGGCAAAGTCACATGATCATATGATGTTAAATTGCCTTATTACTAGGATACTCTACTTTTCTTCCTTTACAATGTTAATGGTATTTGCAACAAATTTTAAAGCGAAAGAAAATAAATTACAATCACAAATAAAATAAGAAGAAGCATAATTTATTGATTAAGATATGCGAGTACAGTTCTGTTCCTCCCTTATTCTTTTCTCATAAGATATTTATCCATGATTCGAGAGTCGTTAGTGGCGTATTTCTCGAACTAGGATTATTTGAATTTGATCTCCTTATGAATATTCCATGAATTTGCAAAATATTCGAGATGCCTCTTAAAGGGAATATATAGTACGCTTTATATAGACATGAACTAGGATTTAGAGTTGAGTAGCCTCCAAGAATCCTAATTGAAATTGAATACACCTTGTAGAATCCCAACTCGAATTGAACGTCTTGCAGAGTCTCATAAATTTTTAATGTTTACAAGTGGCGTGTGCAATAATTAGTCCCTCTAATCTAAAATAATCATCATCTTGTTGGACTTCCAATTCTTATTGACATCCTCGTGGATTTAACTTATAGATGCATAGAATGTCATCACTTTTACTTAATAGTCAAGTTCGAGTTAGCAAAATTCAATATGCATACAAGCATTTTTATTTTATGTTCTTAATAGCAAGCGTTTTCCCCTAGTTTAATAGATCTTTTATCCGGTAATAATCAAAATTAATTGGGCGCAACTAAATATAAAGAAGAAAAAAACTTAATACATATACAGACATACTTATCGCATAAAGAATTATTTTATTATTATTATTAATGTACCTTTTTATGAGAAATAATTACTTATGTAATTTGATAAGTATATGTCTGTTAGTTTAAGGAAGTAATACATGTAAAGTTTGTTGTGGAAATATTGTGGGTTAATGTAACGACCCTTTTAGTCGTTTTGAGTACTAGAGCTTTTTATTTCATAAAATACTTTTCGAGAGATTTTAAATGGGTATTTTGGACTATTCATAACTATAATTATGAAATTAGTGGGATAGTTTTAATAATTAATTTAGTTGGTGGTTAAAGAAGATAGAATTAAAATTAATAGAGGGTCACTTTTACCAATTTTATAATTTTAAGATATACAATTAGGGTGATAACTGCTTTGTTAAAAAAAAAAAAAAGAAGGAAAAGTAGAGGAGAATTACAGAAAGCGGCGTGGAGTGAAGGAAAGTCGCGAGTGCTCCAGGTAAATACCTGTACCTAATAATTTCTGATTGTCGAAATTGTAATGAAACTCAATCTTATACTAAATTGATTATTGAGGAAGTGGAATTGGAATTTGTTGTTGACCACCGTACCAATATTGTTGATTGTTTTGGCGGCATTGGGATTTGGGTCATGTCATTGAGAGTATGATTTTATGAATTAAATATATGATGAATGATTTAATACTGGGGTAGCTACTAGGTTAGTTACTGTGTATATATATATATATATATTTTTGTCTTATTTGTTGGTTGAAAAGAGATTGCGGTGGAAATTTTCCTCTTGGCGAAGTGTTATGTACGGTGTGGTGTGGCTATATGTTGCTCCTGCAACATTCTGCCTGCAATCATTGGTAATGATTACCAAATGATTGAGGCACTCATTTGAGTAATGATATTAAGAATTGGAATATAAAGTGTACGCGTATATGGTTGAGCTTTTCGCTGCCACTGGTTTCGTAACCAGAGGCTTTCACTATAGTTTTGTTATCATATTATGATTAAGTTTTGATATATTGAGATGGTAATTAAATATTATATTATATGAATCACATTAGATTAAAGTTATGTTAATTGGAGGAATAAAAGACTTATCCTTGGGATTGAATTTGAGGAAATTGATTATAGAATTGAGTGAGTTTTGGGTCTAGGCTAGATATATAGTAGCATGAGTGTTTATATACTCATTAATTTACAAGTTATATATATACTTGATAGATTGGAAAGGTTCGGAGACATTAAGGAAATGAAAGGCATTGAAAAAGTAGCTTGCTTGACTTCTGTTCTTCGGTGGAGGTAGGTTATGGTTTATTCTATTTGATAGATAGACTCTTAATAGTGATTGATATGCATTGAATGATATTGTAAAGTTCTCTATGTACTTGATTGTGTGATTGTGTAGCTTGGTTGTGTGGTTTGTGATTGGTCTGAAATCCTGAGACCATGGAATTTATAATCTTGAACCCTCTCTATCGAAGTGATGCCTTGAATAAAGAAGGCTTGATGAAATATTGCTAATAAATTGAAAAGTGGTGATAATAAATGATAAATTAATGATATTATTGGATCGGAGTGTCACGTTCCGACACGGTATAATTGGATCGGAGTGTCACGTTCCGACACGGTATAATTGGATTGGAGGGTCACGTTCTGACACGATATAATTGGATCGGAGTGTCACGTTCCAACACGGTAACATTAAAGGAAGAAGATATTGAATTAACTTAATGTACTCAATTTCCAAATTAGTTTGGTTTGGAGGCATGAGTCCTCGTGTGTGATCTTGATATTGTTGACTGATTACGTACTTACTTTAATGTTGTGGACACTGGTTCATGTGTTTGTTGCTTGCCACCTGCTAAGTGTCATAGTTGATTTTATACTATTATTCATTGTATATTAGTTTCTATTTTGGGTTGGCCGATGATACCTACTCAGTACATGTTGCCCCGTACTGAGCCCTACTTGTATTTTTCTTTGTTTTCCTTTTATGGAGTGCATCGAATGTACCAGCGACTTTGACTCGCCCTCACCTCTAACCAGTCTCAGTATATCAGGTTCAATGGTGAGCTATTCATTCGAGCTTGTGTTGGATTCTTTCGGTCATGACCTGATGTCCTTAGTTTTCGGACACAAATTACTTTATTTCATTTATTTCGGTGTCGTTGATACTCTTAGACTTAGTATGTGGAGATTAGATGTCCTTGATGTGATGACTTTCAGGTTTTGGATATAATGTGTAATAGACTTTAGAGGTTGATTTGATTGGTTACTTTAATAAGTTTTAAGCTTCAGCATTTTATTGTTATTCGTAGTTTAATTATTGATATATGTTGGGGTTTGGATTCCTTGGTTCACCCACTTAGGAGGTTAAGTGTGGGTGCCACTCACGAATCGATTTGGATCGTGACAGTTAACTAGGATACAATTATAATTAAAGAAAATAGAGAAGAAAAATAATACAAGGATTTAAGGAGGTTTCGACTAGGCCTAACTTCCTTGATTAAAACATTTTCTTCGAATAATTTTCCCTCATAAAGTCAAATACACCCTATATAAAGTCAAATTAATACTTCAGAGGAAGAGAACGAACGTCAGTCTCTTGAGCGACTGATCAAGAAATGCAAAGATTTGTGAGGGATAAAAATAAATAGTGATGGGATAAGAAAATAGTGATGGGATAAAGTTTTTGTATCTTGTTTGGTTGCAATGTTTGTGATAACTTATCCCACCATTTATATCATAGTGATGGGATAAGTTATCTCATAAACATGGTGGGATAAGTCAGAGGCGTATCTAAGGGGGGGTCACCGGGTTCACGTGAACCCATGGTCCCCTCTCGAGATCATATATAGTAGTGTTATATTTTAAAAAAATAATTAAAATATAGATGTGTGAACCCACACTTGGAAGTATCACATAATGCGATTATGACTGAGTGCACCTCTCTCAGCGAGGTTAAAAATTTGAATTTTATATTTATCTTGTTTTATTTTTCTTTCTAAAATTAGATAACACTTCTTTAAGTAGTAATTGGTGTTATAATTTTAAAATTTAACAGTTTTTAATAGTAAAAATCTAAATGTCGAACCGATCAAATTTATATCATAGATCAACTTTTTTATAACAGTGCACCCATCATCTCAAAATCCTGGATACGCCTCTGGGATAAGTTATCCCAGGATAACTTATTCCCAACCAAACGACCATGGTTAGTGATGAGGGCATAGGCCAGAGAAAGTTCCTTTTAAAAAAAATGGTTTATTTTGACTTGACACAGAATTTAAGAAAATAAAGAGAAAAAAAATTCAATTTTGTGGTCTTAAATTAAAGTTATGTCAAAACCCTTTAATCTTATAATCTTAAACATGTCACATGGAAAGCTGAAATTAAAATGTTACTAAAAAGGAAAAGTAAATCATTTTTTTTAAACAGACTAAAAAAAAACATGTTTTTCTTTTTTAAACAGGTGGAGTAGTAGCTTTCCTCTTTGGCTTATATGTATCACATTCAATAACTTCATCAAATGAGAGTCTCATTTCTTGCAACTAGCTCTACCCAGTGCTACTGCTATAATTAAATACATACCCCCCACAAATACCTCTCAAACACATCACAAGAAAAATATGGACATGGAAATAGAGCAAGAGGGCAACTATGATAAGCCTAAGAAACTCAAAAATTTCATGTCAATTAAGTCACTTCTTATCCTCATATATTCTATCTTCTTTTCAGTTGGCCAAATATCAGGTGCAATGCTTGTAAGAATTTACTTCTTACATGGTGGAAAAAGAAAATGGTTGCAATCTTTTTTGCTAACAGCAGGATTCCCAATCTTGATTTTACCAATTTCAATTTCTTATATAAAAAAAAGAAAAAAATTTACTACTAATAATAATAATATTAGAGTTTTTGTCACACCTAAATTAGCAATATTTAGTGCTATTTTAGGCATACTTCTTGGTATTTGTAGCTACCTCTACAACTTTGGCATGTCTTATCTCCCCATTTCGATTTCTTCTCTCCTTGGTTCAACGTCCCTAGCATTCACCGCGATTTTCGCTTATTTCATGGTGAAACATAAGTTCACAGATTATTCCGTGAACGCGGTGGTGTTGATGATGTTAGGGTCTATTATATTAGGGTTACACATGAATAAAGATCGTCCGATAGGTGAATCGAATCGACAATACATGTTAGGGTTTGTGATGACACTTGTTGGTGCGGCTCTTCATGGATTTGTAAATGCAGGAGTGGAGTATAGTCATGTTAAAGCTGGAGTTGTTGTCACGTTTGATCTTGTCATGCAAATGCAATTTCTTATATCAATGTTCTCAGCTTTGTTTTGTATCGTCGCAATGATTATCAACAAAGATTTTCAGGTAACCGTCTCTTTATAAAGTTTAAATAGTTAGAAAAAGAATTACTTTTAGGCATGTAGATAGTCATAGATAGCATTTTTTGTGTGTGGTAAGAAAAAAAAAAGCTTCCTTTTCAAAAGATAACAAAGCAGTGTCAATGACATGAACATTTTTTATTTACAGAGTGAAAAAGAAATTTTAAGTAATTATTTTCAAAGATAATAAAGGGGATATGTTCAATCATGAGCAATTTATCTTTCTTTTTAGTTCGTTTATACAAAATATCTTCTTCTCTATATTTAGTAATTCTTTAATTAATTCCAATATTTTACATGATTTTTTTTAAAATTATAAGATTCAAAAGGACATTTTTGATATATTACATTTATGCATGCATCTCCAATTTAAGACCACAAAATTAAAAGATCTCCTTTTAGTTTTCTAAAACTTCATGCATAGTAAAACTACAACGCTTAAATTAACATCGAGAAAGTACTTTTTCTTTAAGAGTTTAAGATATATATGTCGTCCATATAAATCATATGCACACAACACATCAGATCCTCTTCACATGTTATAGCAGGTAACCTGTTGTTTTATTTGCATGCAAGATTACAAATCTCATATCTTAAGGATGTCTGTCGAGCTATAAATATTCTTTGAATAACCTGACAGTGTAAGAAAATCTTTTTAACAATATGTAGGCCATCACTAGAGAAGCTGAAGAATTTGGATTAGGGCAAAAAAAGTACTATATGATATTAACATTAACAGCAATATCTCTACAAACTATGATGATTGGAAGTCTTGGGATGATTTTCTACTCTTCAGCACTATTGTTTGGGATAGTAAATGCACTTCTTATTCCAATACAACAAATATTTGCTGTCATTTTCTTGCCTGAAAGCTTCAATTCTGATAAGTGGATGGCTTTAGCTATGTGTCTTTGGGGTTTTGCTTCTTATTTCTATGGAGAATATAAAGATAGCATGACCAACAAGGTTACAAAAAATAAACATGCTACCCTGCAAGACCAAGTTTGAATAACATTAATTTTACTTTTTATGTATGTATTCAGTGATGTACGCAGAATTTTATGTGAGTAATTTGGGTCGTCTTGAATTGTGGAGTTCTTTTAAGACGTTTATTTTCGATAGTAATATTGATGCATGTTTATTTCGATTACTTTTTAAGTGATGTCAATATGTTGAGTATGTATAGTGGCGGAGCCAGGAATTTTGAAACAAATTGTATTTCATGCTCCATTTTATTTTTATCTTGCAATACAGTGTAGACATCCTTTTTCTGGCATTGTGTAGCGACCGATTGTTAATGCCTGGTATTCAAATATTTGTTTGAGGTATTTTTTCTACTTTTTTTTATCCTGAAAAAGCAGGGACATCTTATCATCTTTCGATTAATATAGCCTCCTCCGTCCCTCGAGACTAACAAGGAATAGTATAGGAATATTCACATGTTGTCCATCAACTACGCCTTAGCCAAGGAACGAATTGAAAAAGAAATCTTTATTGGTCTACCTCCTATTTTTTTATATATGAAGAGAATGAATCCTTTTTCTTGAATGATCAGAAAAAAATGGGTCTAGATCTCCTGCGGGAATGATTTTTGTTTTATTTAAAAATAAAAAAGATGAGGTTTTAGAGAGTCGCCACTTAATTTTTAAAGAAAAATTAAGAAAACTATTTTTTCAAAAGATTAAAACAGAAATCTAATGAAAATATTAAAGGGGGTTCGGGGTTCATATTAGCATTTCGAGAAGGATTTGAAAACACTCGAAATGCCTGCTAACATGCAGTTATCCGGCAATTAATATATTTGGCAAATTATTTTAAAGAAAGGCAAACTTGACTAAATAGAGGAAATAAACCAACTTTAAGACTACAAACTCATTTTTTAAGGGGCAAGGGAAATATTATAAGGGATTACATAAGTAAAATATTTCAAAGTAATTCAAATAATAAAATAAGTAAAATTATTTGGTCTTTAGAAAATTTCGAAATGACTATCTTTTGGGGAAATCTAATTGGGAAAACCTTAAAATTGATTAGTAAATAAATAATTTAACAAATACGAAATAGATAAAATAAAGAGAGTAAGTTTTGGACCCAAGTCTGGTTTTCTGTTTGCCTGGGCCAGTACTTGGGCCTAATTTCTATTTTGGGTCTTTTAGCCCGTTTGCACCTATCCTAGACTATCATAAAAACTGAATTTCTTTTGGACTTTAGGCCCAATTTCACCTGTCCTAAAACTAACATATGCTACTAAAAATAAATGGGCTTTTGGCCCAATTTCAACAAAACACAAAAACTGGAAATTTGGAGCTTCTCAGGCCCATTTCTGTTGTGATATACAACGTATACAATTGTTGTATCACACTGTATATCAGTGTATTTTCAGCTCCCGGGATCTGCATTTTTAGTTTTCCATCCCTTTTTGCTTTCAATTGGACATGTTCGTCTGTTCCATTGTTGGTGATTGAGGGTTGACTCGAGAAAGAGAATGAACTTGGGCCTCCAAGGTCCAATTCGAAATGCAAAGGAGAGGAGTTCATGGCAAACTCAGACAGATTTCACATGCAAACGAAAGGGAACAAATTAGCCAAAGAAAAGTGACATGGAATAAATAATAAACTTAATGGAAGAGAAAAAGAAAAAAATATATAAAATAAAATGAAGCTATCATTCAACTACTCGAATTAACCGAAGCAAAGAAGACATATATGCACATACGAACAAGCTAACACTCATAACAAACTTCACCCAAAATATCCAAATAATAAAAGTAAGATAATCATTATGTCCTTAGGATAGAGCAAAGGTAAGAAATCAAGTGATCAAATTTTTAAAGAGACAGTGAGCAAATGGGTCATCTTAACATAGAACACCACACTTTTTCGAAGCTAAAATACAACTCCCAAATCAGATTTGCGATACTCGATCATGAAGATAAGATGTAAGCAGTGACAGATGACACGATTCGATAAATAACAAAGAGATAAACTAAGAAAGCAAAGCATATTCAACACTTAAGGTAGCGAAGACAACAAAGATGCTAACAGTCGATCAAAACAAACAAAGCACTAGAGATTTTCAATCATACTTTAATAAAGCAGTAGCCAAGATTTCAGCAAGAGCAGAGAATTTAACTATGCCAAAGTTTACACAATCTCCATTGAAGGATAATCACATACAATGAAGAAGGAAGACGAATGTATTTGCTCTGATTATCTTGAGTACAAAAACTGACTCAATACAATGAATCTAATGCCTATATATACAAGTTGAACATCACACTTTCTAACTGTATTTCTAACTAACTATGCTAACAAACTATAAGCTGCTAATTACTCAACTACCCTTTGTACACGTCATCATCAAGTTATCCCTATTTCATTACTCTCCCTCAAGCTAGTGGGTGCAAAAACATTCAACACACCTAGCTTGCCAACCAAATATTCATATTGTAATCTTGGTAGTCCCTTAGTTAGTATATCTGCAAGTTGTTCCTTAAAAGTCACATGTACTGTCTTCACTAGGCCTTCTTGTATCTTTTCTCTTATGAAATGGAAATCGATCTCTATGTGTTTTGTCCTCTCATGAAACACAGGATTGGCTGCTATCTGCAATGTTGCTTTGCTATCACTAAAGATCATGACAGGATCAATTACTTCACTCCCTAACTCTTTCATCAAAGCAGTCACCCATACTACCTCTGAGACTGCATTTACCATGCTCTTGTACTCAGCCTCTGCTGAGCTTCTGGACACCACAGTTTGCTTCTTAGATTTCCATGATATTAAGGAGTCACCATGCTTGACAAAAAAACCTGAAACTGACTTTCTTGTGTTAGGGCATGATGCCCAATCTGCATCACAAAAAACACTCAACTTGTTTGTTTTATTGCTGCTCAACAAAATCCCAAGCCCTGGTTCTCTTTTAACATATCTCATCACCCTGACTGCTGCCTCCCAGTGTGACTTTTTTGGCTGATGCAGGAACTGACTAAGTGTTTGAACTGAGAAAGCTATATCTGGTCTAGTTAATGTCAGATATAACATTTTCCCTACCAGGCTTTGGTATTGTTCTATGTTGTCAAAAAATTCATCATCTGCTCTGCCTGTCAAGTTATCCAATTCCTGTGTAGTAAGTTTCATGTTTGCTTCAAGTGGTGTCTAAGCTGGTTTAGCACTCCCGAGCCCCAATTATGAAATGATTTCTAGTGCATATTTTCTCTGATTTATCAGCATACCCCTTTTTGATCTGCTAAACTCCATTCCAAGAAAGAATTTCAATTCACCAATGTCTTTGATCTTAAAAGCCTTGTGTAAAGAAGCTTTTGTGTGTTCAATAAGAGCCATATTACTTCCTGTGACCAGCATGTCATCCACATAAACTAATATCACCACCATATTTGATCCTTGTTTCTTAATGAATAAAGAATGATTCAAGCTACTTTGAATAAAACCCGACTGAAATAGTGCCTCAAATAGTTTCAAATTCCATTGCCTGCTTGCTTGCTTAAGACCATATAGTGATTTTACTAGTCTACATACAACTGACTCCCCCTGACTAGGAAATTCCTCAGGCAATTGCATATAAACTTCATCATGTAAATCTCCTTGCAAAAAAGCATTATACACATCCAATTGATGAATAGGCCAGTTGTACTGGGCTTCCAAGGAAAGAACAACCCTCACAGTAGGCATCTTAACAACAGGTGAAAAAGTTTCATGAAAATCAAGACATTTCTTTTGAGTATAACCCTTGGCCACCAACCTGGCCTTGAACCTTTCAATATCACCATTAGCCTTTAGTTTAACCTTATATACCCATTTACAACCAATTGGGAGTTTTCCAGCAGGCAAAGGGACTAAATCCCAAGTATGATTATCTTGGAGGGCCTTTATTTCAGATTGCATGGCATCAATCCATCTGCTATCTGTAATGGCCTCCTGATAAGAATTTGGTTCCTTAATGGCTGAGAAAACACCTAGATATTTTCGATGAGAAGTGGATAAATGTGCATAAGAAACATAATTGGAGATAGAGTATGCAGAAGAATTTGTAGATGGTGTAACATAGTCAGAGAGCCATAAAGGCTGTTTGGAAACTCTTGAAGATTTTCTTGAAGGCAGTGTGGGAATAGGTGGAGAAACATGATGAGAATCCTGATGTGGACCACTAGTAGGATCAGGAGGGGAAGAAACAATAGAAGTAGGTGTAGAAGAAGTAGGTGTGAAAGGTGCAATTGGTATAGCAATTAAAGTAGGTGCTTCAGGGTATTCCTCAGGACAGTAAAAAATATCAGAAACCTCATTACTAAAAGGTTCAGGGGAGGTTTTAAAAGGGAATTGAGCTTCATGAAAAACAACATCTCGGTTCACAAAAAACTTTTGTCTTGTCAAGTCAAACAATACATATCCTTTAGTCACACTAGAGTATCCCATGAACACAACTTTGACAGCTCTGGGAGAAAATTTATCACCTCTAGGCAGCAAACTAGCAAAACATAGGCATCCAAAAGTTCTTAAATGACTAAGACAAGGTTTCTTATGAAAGAAAACTTCATAAGGTGACTTACCATTCAATACTTGTGATGGTAGTCTATTTATAATGTATGCAGCTGTAAGAATACAGTGACCCCAAAATCTGATAGGAATTGCCCCATGAAATTTAAGTGCTCTTGCAACTTCCAATAAGTGCCTGTGCTTTCTCTCAGCTACTCCATTCTGCTGGGGAGTATGAACACATGTTCTATAATGAATGATTCCTAATTCCTTGAACAATTCCTGCATCTGAGTATTTATGAATTCCCCACCATTATCTGTTCTAACACCTTGAACAGAAACATTGAATTGAGTAAGGACCATCTTGAAAAAATATTTGAGAACCATCAACACATCAGTTTTGAATTTCAACAAAAAAATCCATGTAACCCTTGAAAAATCATCTACAATTGTGAGAAAGAACTTGTTCCCATCAAAAGTCTGAGTATTATAAGGACCCCATACATCCAAATGTAATAAGGAAAACACTCTAGTTGCTTTAGTATCACTGTCAGTAAAAGCAAGTCTAGTATGTCTAGCCAATGGACATATTTCACAACCATCTAAAACATTTTTACAATCATTCACTGAATATCCAAAAATATTCTTCATTGATCTTATTGATGCATGAGCTAATCTCTTATGCCACAGCATGATGCCCTCCTTTTCACCATGAGTTGTGAACACTTGAGCTGCTTTATTTTTGGTATTCCCTGTGTCATTTGATCCTGATGAAACCAACAAGTATAATCCATCTTGCTCTTTACCAATCCCCTTCAACTTCCCATTGAAAAGGTCCTGGAACAAACAGAATCCAGGATAGAAAGATACAAAACAATTGAGTTCCCTAGTCATCTTTGAAACTGACAGCAGATTATAGCGAAAATTAGGGACATACAAAACATTCTGTAACTTTCCAGCTTCAGTTATCTTACAACTCCCAGTATGTGATATCAAATTTACTTCACCATTAGGTAGATATACTCTCCTATCTTGATCTGAGTTAGCCAATTTCACATCAGTCAATGCACGCAGATTATATGTCATGTGATTAGTGGCTCCACTATCAATTATCCACTTTAGGTCCTCTACTTTAGCAAGAGGAGTTTGAGCAATACCTGCCATATTAGCCATCATTCCATATTGTTGAGAAGGATCTTTGTCCAGCATCTGCATGATGTTCTCATATTGTTCACTTGTTAATTGTGGAGCTCTTGGAAGTTCTCCTGCAGCCATTTTGTCCATCACCTCTCTCCTGTCTTTAGTTCCTGATGACATGTGTGGTTGAGTATTCTCAGTGTGCACATTATAGGCAGCATTTACATTTTCCTTCTTCTTAAATTTCCAATCAGGTGGATACCCATTCAGTTTGAAACAATTCTTCTTTATGTGTCCTTTTATTTTGCAGAAATCACACTGTTGATCCCAATTTTTCCGTCCTCTCTGATAGTGTTGATTCGACCCTCTGTCATAGTATTAATTTGATCCCTTGTCATGATGATAATTTTCCCTTCTTCTAGCTGTAAGTGCAGCCAGATCTGCTCCTTCCCCACTCGTAGATGAACTGACTATCACCCTTTGGCTTTCTCTCTCAACCAGCATATCATATGCTTTGCTGATGCTCGGTGTTGGTTCAGTCATTAATATTTGGCTCCTTGACTATTTATAGGTCTCATTTAGTCCCATCAGGAATTGCATTAACTTCTGTCGATGCATGTGAGCACAAAATTCTTTTGATCTAGGGCAATCACATGGTGGTGGAACTATACTATCAAATTCATCCCATAGGTTTCGTAATTTCGAAAAATAAAGAGGAATAGTATCATTCCCTTGCACTGCACTAGCTATATCCTTATGCAATTGATAATTAGTGATGCATTTACCTTATCAAAACGCTCACGCAAATCGTCTCATACTGCCTTTGCATTTGTTGCATACACAATTCCTATGTGCAATTGTGATTTCACTGAGCTCAGAATCCATCCTTGAACCATTGCATTCGACCTATCCCATTGATGCCCTAATTCTGCTCCGAAATCTTCCTTTTTCCAGGTACCATCCACCATTCCAAGCTTGTTCTTCCCAAGCAACTGAATACGCATAGCCCTGCTCCAGATGGAGTAATTCTCAGATCCTGTTAATTGCATCGGTATGATAGATGCTCCAGTGGTGTCTGAAGGATGTAGAAATAAAGGGTGATTATGATCGAATTTTGTTGCTGCCATTGTTGATCTTCAAACTCGTACTCAACTACTCATTAATAGGCTCACAATTGTGAGCTAAGCTTTGATACCATGTCAAAGTTTACACAATCTCCATTGAAGGATAATCACATACAATGAAGAATGAAGAAGAATGTATTTGCTCTGATTATCTTGAGTACAAAAACTAACTCAATACAATGAATCTAATGCCTATATATACAAGTTGAACATCACACTTTCTAACTGTATTTCTAACTAACTATGCTAACAAACTATAAGCTGCTAATTACTCAACTACCATTTGTACACGTCATCATCAAGTTATCCCTATTTCATTAAACTAAACAATCAACCATTCTACATGAAAAGCTAAAATATAACTTAAGAACATATAAATAAAGAGCTTAAAACGGCTAGAGCAAGAAGAACAGAACTAAGGAAAGAAATTACCTCACTTGAACTCGAGCCGCCAGAGAGGACTCCACCACCAAAGTGAGACTACGAGAAGATGGCAAGAACGTTGAGTTCAAAACGAAACTGAAAACTTGAGTATCTCCTATTTCACTCGTGTGTTTTTGTGTCTATTTCTATCTCAAAAATCTTTATATTTTTCTTCTGTAATGTTGTATCTAACTCTGTATACCCGTCCAAATTTTTTCCAATTTCAAACACTGAAAAAGAAAAGAATTTATATAGAAGGGGACTAGGCTGATTTAGGGGGGAAATCGGGAGAATTTCGGATGGATTTCAAAATTTGAAATTCCAATTCCCTTGAGGATAAGGTTGCAAGCTGTAATTATACCAAACTTGTACAATTCTCAACGGATTGAGAACCATGGTCGTTCGATTATGAACAAGGACGAGCGAGCTACAAGATTGAGACACCTGGATCGATTCGAGTACGAAGGAAAAGAAAGAGGAAGAGAGACGCCTCGACTGGGTTTGCAGCGATTTGGATCACTATTCTGTTGCTGGGTTTTGCGTGAAGAAGAGGAAGACGAACAAGGGTGTGGTGTACTGTTTGGTATCGATGTTGTTGTTGTACGTTTGGAGAAATGGGTTTCTTTGGTATGGTGAGAAAAAGAAGTGGGCTGGGCAATCTGAAAATATTTTGGGCCGCTGGAAGTTGAAAATAGAAGGCCCAAAATGGTTTGTCCCAAATGGGTTTAGGGGATTTAGATAACAACTAAATAAGATGAATTAATATAAGGAAAAATCACCCCATATACACATTTAAGAGTCAATATTACAGGTTTTAAATATACTTTTAAAAAATTCTTGCTTATAACAGTTTAATTACGGGTTATAACATATCACTAATTATTTATAAACTAATTAAATTTTACTTTATTAAATAAGTAATTTTTTATAATTTTATATTATTATTAAATTATTTAAATAAAGAATACCCCATAATTATCTCTTACACAATTATAGGGATTTTACATTGATTACACTTCCTTATTTAATGTTATACTCATAACCTCCCATTAGTCAATCCCACCACCCTTCCCCCACACCTATCCAACTATACACGCTATCACCCCACTTTCACCTTCTTCTCTCCCATTTT
>JAJONZ010008653.1:0-28814 GCA_029582445.1 Solanum paucissectum
ATTCAGACTCAACACATAGGAACTAAGGAGCAACAAGCAGATATACTCACTAAAGGATTGTGCAAGCCTCAACATGAATTGTTAATTGACAAGCTTGGAATGAAAAATGTATTTTCCAATTCTCAGCTTGAGGGGGAGTGTTGAGATTATGTAAATAAACAATGTAACTAATTAATTGAATGTATTTGAATAGTTAGTTATAGGAGTTAGTTACAAGTTTGTTAGAAAAGGAATCTTAGTTAGTTAGACTTTCTTTGTACTATATGTGTATATATACAACACTTCATACAGACTGAATGAATAAGATCAATAATTCATTCTCACAAATACTCTCTAAGCTCTCTTCACTCCCATTAATGGAGGTTCTCAACAAAAAATAAGCAAGTCATTCCGTAGTTAAAGTGTAGGAAAAAAAAAGAAAGTCGGATATAAAAAATATATTTGTTGTCATTCTTCTAAATTAACAAAAGAGAAAATCCCAAGAACTATTATGAGAATCCTTAAATACATCCTAAATGTATGAGTATCATATCATAACTTTAAGTTTAATATTGCATAATGAGAGAGGGGGATTGAAAAAACTTACTCAGAAAACATTCTGAATACTCATATCTCATAAGTAGGTTGCTAGTCAGGTCATATGAAATTTCTCTCATGCTAGTACCACCCGATCTAGTATAAATCGAGTGTCAACTATGATAACTTGAAAGAAAGATCTCAAGTAAAGAAACTTCTTATTATGTTTTTAAGGGATTACATTCTCTATCAACTTTTGAGCAAAAGGAAGCAATTTCTTGTTATTTTGGCTCGAAAATCATTCTAGAAGAAGCAAAATCAAGGTAGACGAATCACTTACTTTTATATGAAGAACATAATTAAACATATCATAGCTAGAAAAGAAAGAAGCATAACTGAAAAAGTCACTGTAGTTACATCAAGAAAAATAGATTTTATACCTCATAGACCAGCCATGTGCAACCTGTTTGTGGATGGTCGATCATGAGGACTATGCTTCCACTTTTAGAAACATCTTTCATTGTTTCAACAATAATAAAAGCATTTGATAATGAAAACCATATATAAGTTCGTCAAGAAATAACAGAGATGATTTATGAATTATGTCAGTTCCGCCTGAGTCATACTGACGTTCTCCCTAGAACACTCATTTTCTTCCTTCATATTCTATATATTGCGTTGGCATGTGCATAGAAACATAAATTTGCACGCAAATTAGTCGAGTGATGTTTGGGAGGAAGGCATTAAACTTTTTCAAGAAAAATGAAGATCAACTACAACACTTAGTTTTGTGAATATTTTCTTCATTTATCATATTCTAAGTGTTAAAAGTTTTGCTACTATACCGTGAATCATAAGAGAGAAGTTAGATACTCAATACTATCATTGATGTGCTTATATCAATATTCCTATACAATTTTTGGTTGAAAAACAGAAAATGTTCAAAGATGTCACTTAGTAATTCAATTATTTATTTGTTTCTCTTAATTAGTTAAATCATTTAACCCATTGAAGTACTTCTTTTGAATTCAAGTAATGGTAAAATATTAACTTTAATTCATGACCTAAATATAATTTTCACACATAAACATCTAAGATGCTCAGAAATGTTACTATAAGAAAAATGTAAGGAATAAACAAAACTACTATAAAAGATGGATACAATAATGAAGTAAAGAAAGTTATTTATATATGATGCAATCGTCCTAATGATATCACTCATGTTACATTCCTCGAGGTGTTTAGGGATAGAATAGAGATTTCTTGTGGCGATGTAAACCCGATTTCTCTAAAAATTATGGATGAGATTCTTTCCCATCAGATGACACTGGAAAAACCTCAGTTGAATCATAAATAACAGAAATATATAGTTACAAAACTTGATACATAAATTGTTACCAAAATTGCTACCATATATTCAAAAAGAAAAACATGCATGCACATCACCAATTATAGACTGAGTTAGAGAAAACATGTAGACCTAGAATAGTAAAATTCTGTTACCTTCTCAAGTAGCAAGTGACAAGGCTGAATATCGTCTATAAAGTATGGATGAGAAAAGAAAACATTAAAAGATAATTTTGATTAATCAAGAACTCTCAGATGACGATGTTTATGCATAGACACAAATTCAATTTGAATAGCAAAGCCACATGTAATTGTTCTTGAGGTGGGTGGAGAAGAACCTAAGTAGAAGAAAGGCAAAAAGTAAGGGAAAGTATACAAAAGAATATGAACAGAACAGTAGTAGACATGGTTTGCTTACAAACGAGAGAGCAATACACGTGTTAGCATGAAAAGATCAAACTATCAAATGGCCCAAGTATAATGTACCATTCACATAAATTTCGGTACAAAACATAATCGCAGTGTTCGTACAAAAGATTGTTGGCTCATAAATAAGAGAATGTACCAAATAAGTGATCTAGAGAGGTTAAATTTGAGTTATGTATCGTATAGACATCGAATATGAAACATGAAAACTGACTTATTTATGCAAAAGTAATGCATAAGAAATGAATTGATTTGTAGCACCCCCAAAAATTAAAATATCTAAAGGTCACTAAAAGGCTCTATGTGTGCTAACTACATTAATTTAAGTACTATATATCAAGAACTAATTATAAGAACAATGTTATGCGGATATGATAAGAAGTTTACGAGATATATATAAAAAATTATTTAGGATCTAAAGAAAGCCCCAGGCCTAGTTGAGTTGAAAAGTTACGTTATCGACTTAAGTTTAAAAAATCTTACACAAGATTTACCTATAAATGGACACCATTTCTAAGATATGAAGAACTATGTTACGAATAACCAATTTGATGAAATCTCTTTAAATCTGAATTTTAATAGTTCAAATTGTTTATCATTTGAACACTTTTATAAGGAATTATGACCTTTTTATTAGGGTAACAAAACAGTTATGCAAACATGTGTGAGTCACATGGCATGGAATATGTACCCATGCAACCAATCATGAAGGGGTTTGTGGCCAACCTCAAAAAGTGGTCAAGGAATTTAAAAAGGATTCTAGGTTGTGTGAGCCTCACAGCCACCAACAAATCTTTGAGTCGGTAAAAAGAGACTCAGTTTTTATCAGGTCATAAATTTTAGAGATATCATGATCCAAAAATGGACATGATGACACTTGTCTCTTCCCATTGAAACAAGATAGTCTCAACCCAACAAAAATGAAAGAAAAGCGAAAAATAATAAAAAATAAAACAAGATAAAGTGGAAAAACTTATTTTTCTATTATCACCCCCAAAATCTGGTTGTCATCTGTACAAGCCATTATATACACAAGTGCGGAATTAAGAAATAAATACAAGTCTCAATCTTTGTTTCTCAAACAGAACAAAGTGTAAGAAAAGGAAAGAAAAGGTCTGCCAAATGACAAGCAGCTACCTCTTCAAGTCCTTGACGAGCCTCGAGGTCAATAGAAGGAGAAAGAGATCACACGAGTCCAGGCTCGGATCCTACACAAGTGTAGAAGCAAGAGTGAGTACCAACAACACGGTACCCAACAAGCGGCCTACTAAACAAGCAACTAGCTAGAAATTGAATACCCCTTACACTCTAACCGAACCTCCTCAAACTACAACCTGCATAGAAATCAGCCCAACCTAGAAATTCTACAATACACGGCTCACATGTCCAATATTCACAGTTCAATCTTCACAATTCAATAATCAAATAATCAAATAAATCAATCTCAATGACAAGTATCTTAGTCACACATAACAAGTTCATCATTTACAATTCACAAGTCAGTCATGCATAAGCATCAAGTGTATCAAGTCACAATGATCATCATTAGCCGAATTCATTTTCCATCGGCTTTTAACACTAGTCGAGAAAGACCTTAGTATGATAACACTTTCTGGGAAAGACCTCGGCATGATAACACTCCCCGGCAAAGACCTCGACATAATAACACTTGCCTGTAAAGACATCGGCATAATAACACTTGCCGACAAAGACCTCTGCATAATAACACTTCACATGTCTCATCACGTTGTTCAACGATCAAAGCATACAAGCAATATCACACCACATAGAAGAGACAACAATTTGCATGATTCAAGTCCACGTTCACGCTTTCAAGCATTTCATCAATCAACAATAAGGGTCACATTAAGGCAATTCACATCATCATGATCAACACATGACCTTTTTCATTTCAACCCTTTTTTATTCATTTCGATATATCAAGTGAACAATTCAAACCATTCACCTCATTCCCATTACTCACCACACGCATTCAACAAAGGAAGCATATAAATTCAAACTAAAATACAAGGTTTAGGAAGCCACTTACCTTAAATTAATCAACAATCATTCCAATAGTTGAGTTTTCCCCTTCCAAATCACTTCCAAAGCTACACAATCTATAAATAAGCAGGTATATACAATCACTTTCCAGAAAAAACAACACCCACAACCATTCCCTTGAATGGTAGGTCAATCAACACAAAACTCAATTCTAAATTTAAGGTTTGAATCCAAAATTTAATACTTAAAAGTATTACTCAAGGCTTTAGAAAATTATTAGGGGAAATCATTTCGAAATAGGACTTGAAATCGGTTCACAAACTCCATTTTAGCTAAGAACTTGAGTTCTTAAAATCCTCATTATTTACCAATAAAAATCCTATATTTTAGTGTTAAAACTCATAATTAATTAATAGAAAATGAAGGTTTAGGATCAACAACACTTAACCAGATGTTCTAGCATAAAAATCCTCTCAAAATCCCCACCAAGGTCCCCAAAGCTCAAAAATGGAAAAATTGGCTTAAACCCTGAAATGACAGGACAAAAACTCTCCCAGGTATCGCACAAGTGAGCCGCTAAAATCTTGGGCATCACAAAAGCGAACGAGCCTTTGCTTTTGCGAAACTCGCTATCACGAAGGTCAAGGTAAGTTGACCCTTCGCAGAAGTGAACGTCTTGCAAAAGCGAGCCTCGTGAAAGCTAGTTCCTCCTTGCGGTCACGAGAGACACCAGGTTCAGGCACCACAAAAATACAACCAACTATCAAAAATATCAAAAGGACCCTCATAATTCGTTCGAAACCCCGTACACACAAACCACATATGCAAATCAATTATACTCAATGTTCTAGACTCAATGGAACTGTCGAAACATGAATCTGAGGTCTCTTTTATCACATCCTGAGGCTATCCCCTTGACATAAGTACGGGGCCTAGGATCACGAGTGACCCCAAGCTAACCCTGAGCTGGCATATCATAAGCATATAAACAATTTACTGTATTAAGGGATACTATACGGAAGTTTAAATCATAAGATAAATAGAGATGATGGGGAATACCCAATACTGTCTGAATATATAAAAGATTGAGAGTTTAACAACAACTGGAAGGTAAAACTCAAATCTAACTATGTCTGAAATAAGCCTCTAACTGACTAGAGATGCTGGGACATGTACCCAGCTAACTCTATAAAAACTGAAATTGAAAGACTAAAAATAAAAGAAAACATGTCTATCGTCCTTGAAGAATGAGGACTCACCACTGATAAGCTGAATACGGATCTGGAACTGATCTACACGTGATCTGAATACTGAGGACCTGAACCTACATCATGAGAAGATGTAGCGCAGAGTATGCGTTAGTACTTGAAAAGTACTAAGCATGCATGATAGAATAAAACTGAACAATATACATAACTGAACAAAGCATACTGAGCAATGATATAAGATGAACATGATGAATATACTGCACATACTGAATATGAACTAAACTGAATGCAATGACCAAGTTCATAACATACTGTAACTGAATATTGAAATATAACTGATAACTTGGTCAATGCACTAGAATATAACTGTGGGAGCTACTAATAACCGGCCAAAAACCACATGAGCTAAAGGAGAAGTTCGATGTATATGCCACATCAAGAGGACCCAATATACCTTGCCAAGGGTATAGAGGCATGATTGGCATGATCACTAAATATGAAGCCCATAAAGGGGACTTAACCTACGGGGGCACGTAGTTCTGGGACTATGAGGGTGACTGACCCTAGTCCAACTCGGTATTAAGCCTACCCACAACTAGAATGCGTACAATATAACATAACTGAAATAAACTAGATAGCTCAAGATTCTGACATGCTAACTGAAAATGCAACATTAAGTACTGATAATGAAATATTTAAATATTGAGGCATGTATATCTGTTTATTTGTCCTAGCTAGTGTAATTCATAAACTAAATGAATCTACACAACTAGGGTTCTGAATTTCATTCAAGGAACTAAGCAACATTGTTACAACAACATGGAAACCTGATTAGGAATATTCTATCAGCTAAATCACAATAATTTCTAAAGTTCAAGAAACCCTAGGTCTAAGCAATATTTACGAAATCAAGATTCTGACTGAAATCTAGGGCCCTATGGGTGAAAGGAACCCACTAGTGAAATCCCACATACCTGGTGATGAATTCCACGGAGAAATCTTTCGATTTTGGGGCTGGAACTGAGGGAAACTTGTTGCGTTCTTGGAGAGGGTTTGGGCGATGCTTTCTCTCTTCTTTTGCTTGGTTTGATCAATTTTTGGGAGAATGAATTGGTTAGGGTAAGGTCTGATTAAGTTACTAAGCTAAAACTGACCAAAATGACGTAGTTTAGCGGTTAAACGACGTAGTTTAGGTGTCCAATGCATAGGGGAAAAGACCAAATGACCCCTGACTTAAAATTTGTCGAAGCCATCGACGGGCCTGATTGACAGATCGTGGATGGACTACGATCAGTCCTGGTCAACCGTTGTTCGACGTTTGGGATCTGAAAGCTGGGGGTCTGAACCACGACCTGGACCACAGACCATGGTCTGACCTTTGGTCCGTAGGTCCTGGCATGGGTCCAAACTTAACTGGATTTTTTGGGTTTCTGGGGAGGGGCCTGTAGATGGCCAACCATGGACCCCACCTACAGTCCGTGGGTCAACCTACGTTCCGTAGGTGGCCCCGTTGGTGGCACCTGCAACTTCTGGAATTCTACATTTTGGTCTTCCTACCATATGGGGTGTTACATTATCTCCCCCCTGGGAACATTCTTCTTCGAATGAAGACTAAACTGGGTAAATATGGAGGGAAAGAGCTGAAAAATCTATCACTAAGTACTGGAAACTGAAATCTGACTGAACTAAGTTCCAAAACATGTAAATATGCTGAAAATGCTAGTATAACTGAAGTAACATGATACTAAGACTGAATTTACTCAAGAGTAACTGAAAGATTGAAGAGGAATGAATACCTCAAGCTGTAATGGAATCGGAAGGAAAGAGATGAGGATACTTGGCCTTCATGGCTGCTTCTGCTTCCCAAGTAGCTCCCTCTACTAACTGACTCCTCCACAAAACCTTAACTGAAACGACTTCTTTGTTTCTCAACCTTTGAACCTGACGATCAAGAATTTCAACTGGCATATCTTCATAAGTGAGGCTATCTTTCACAGACTATCCTTTGAAACTGACGATCACCCACACACTTCTTCAACAATGAAATGTGAAAGACCGGATGCACCACTGCTAGTTCTGTTGGTAACTCCAACTCATAAACCACTTCCCCAACTCTTTTCAAGATCTTGTAAGGACCTACATATCTAGGACTCAACTTCCCTTTCTTGCCAAATCTCATCACCCCCTTCATAGGTGACATTTTCAGGAAAACCCAATCATCTATCTCAAATTCTAAGTCCCTTCTCCTCAGATCTACATAGGACTTCTGGCAACTCTGGGCTGTCTTCGGTATATCTCGGATGAGCTGAACCTTTTCCATAGCATCATGAACCAAATCTGGCCCTATCAAGGTTGCTTCACCTACTTCAAACCAACCAATTGGAGATCTATATCTACGCCTACACAATGCCTCATAAGGAGCCATCTGAATACTAGAATGGTAGCTATTATTGTAGGCGAACTCTATAAGAGGAAGGTGATGATCCTAAATGCCCTTAAAGTTGATCAAGCAAGCTCTGAACATGTCCTCTAAAGTATGAATGGTACGATCTGCCTGACCATCCGTCTGTGTATGAAATGTTGTGTTAAGATTAACCTGGGTACCAAGACCTATCTGGAACGACTTCCATAAATGAGAGGTAAACTGAGGACTTCTATCTGAGATGATAGACAAGGGAACCCTATGCAACATGACTATCTCATTTGGCGTAGTCCTCCGCCGAATCTGTAGCCTTGACAATCAAAAAGTGAGCGGACTTAGTAACTCTGTCTACTATTACCCAAATAGAATCATGTTGTCTGCGAGTACGAGGTAAACCTGTAATGAAGTCCATGTTGATCACTTCCCACTTCCATGTAGGAATGCTAATTTCTTGAGTCATACCTCCTGGTTTTTGATGTTACACCTTCACATGCTGACAATTAGGGCACTTAGCCATGAAATATACTATATCCCTTTTCATGCCATTCCACCAAAAGACTTCCCGCAGATCACGGTACATCTTGGTGGCACCTGGATCACTAGAATACCTGGAGTTATGGGCTTCTGTAAGGATCTGTTGTCTCAACTCACCCACCTTAAGACCGCATAAACGACCCCGGTAGCGAAGTACACCATCTCCCACTTAGGAGAAAACCTCAACTTTCTGCTGATGAACTGCACCCTTCAATTGAAGCAATATAGGATCACTTTCTTGTTTTTCCTTAACCTCCGCTACTAATGAAGATTCTGACCCATTCTGAACTATCACATCATCACATGATATGTTCATAAGGCAAACTCCTAAGCGAGCAAGCCAGTGAACATCCTTTGCTAATTCCTTCCTTTCTTCTTCAAAATGTGCTATACTACCCATAGATTGTCTGCTAAGAGCATCAGCTACTACATTGGCCTTACCAGAATGGTAAAACATATTCATGTAATAGTCCTTGAGAAATTCAAGGCATCTCCTCTGGCGAAGATTCAACTCCTTCGGGGTGAACACATACTGAAGTCTCTTATGTTCTGTGAACACATCTACGTGAACACCATACAAGTAATGTCTCTAAATCTTTAGGAAAAATACTACGGTTGCAAGTTCAAGGTCATGAGTTGGATAGTTCTTTTCATGAACCTTAAGCTATCTAGAAGCATAAGCTATAACCTTACCTCGCAACATCAACACACAACCTAGGCTGACTCTGGATGCATCACAATAGATGACATAACAATCTGAACCCTCTGGTAGAGTCAAAATAGGAGTTGTAGTCAACCTAGTTTTTAGTTCTACAAAGTTCTTCTAACACTCATATGACCACTGAAACTTAACCTTTTTCTGAGTCAACTTAGTCAATGGAGAAGCTATGGATGAAAAACCTTCCACAAACCTTCTATAATAACGGGCTAAACCTAAGAAACTTCTGATATCTATAAGAGAGGTGGGTCTGGGCCATTGCTTCATTGCCTCTATTTTCTGAGAATCCACTCGGACCCCTTCATTAGATACTATATACCCAAGGAAAGCAACTGATTGTAACCAAAACTTACATTTGCTAAACTTAGCGAACAACTGGCGTTCTTTGAAAGTTTGCAGGGCAACACTCAAGTGAGTCGCATGTTTTTTCTCATTCCTAGAGTAAATGAGGATATCATCAATAAAGATGATAACAAATAAGTCAAAATACTGCTTGAACACCCTGTTCATCAAATCTATGAAAGTTGCAGGAGCATTGGTTAGTCCAAAAGACATAACTACAAATTCATAGTGACCATACCGAGTTCTGAAGGCTGTTTTTGGGATGTCACTATCTCTGACTCTGAGCTGATAATAATCGGATCTGAGGTCTATTTTTTCAAAAAATGACTAGCACCCTGAAGTTGGTCGAACAAGTAATCAATCCTGGGAATATGGTACTTATTCGTGATTGTGACTTTGTTCAACTACCGATAATCAATGCACATCCTGAGAGAACCATCTTTCTTTTTCACGAACAACACTAGTGCACCCCATGGGGAAATACTAAGTTTGATGAATCCCTTATCTAGAAGGTCTTTCAACTGCTCTTTCAATTCCTTAAGCTCTGATGGAGCCATTCTAAGGAGGAATAAAAATTGGCTGGGTATCTGGAAAGAGATCTATTCCGAAGTCGATTTCCCTTTCGGGAGGAACTCTGGGAAGATATTCTGGAAACACTTTTGGGAACTCATTTAGTATAGGAACTGACTTAAGAGTTGGGGTTTCAGAGTTTGAATCCTTAACCCGAACAAGATGATAGATGTAACCATTGGAAATCATCTTTCTAGCCTTAAGATAGTAAATGAATTGACCCATAGGCACTGAGCTACTACCCTTCCATTCTAAGATTGATTTTCTTGGAAATTTAAAATGAACGATCCTAGTTGTACAATCGACTGAGGCATAGCAGGAATGTAACCAATCCATGACTAGAGTGACATCAAAGTCTAGCATTTCTAACTCTATAAGATCCGTTGAGGTGATTTTCTAAGAGACTGTGACAGGGCAATTTCTGTATACCCATCTAGCTATAACTGGGTCACCAATTGGAGTAGAGACTGAGAAGGGTTCTGAGAGAGTTTTTGGACTGACACCGAAGTTCACGACTATTTAAGGAGTTACAAATGAAAGAGTAGCCCCTGGATCTAACAAAGCATAGACATCTAAAGGAAAGACTTGTAACGTATCAGTGACCAATTCAGGAGAATCTTCCTAGTCCTGGCGAGCCTGGAGAGCATAGAACCTGTTCTGGTGTTGACCGCCACCTGTACCAGTTGAAGTACCCTACTGAGTTGGGCGACCTACTGGTGCTGCTGAAGATGTAGGCTGAGCCCTACTATTGTTACCTCTTTGTCCCTATTTAGAAGAAGGGCAATCCCTCAAACGGTGACCAGACTGACCAAACCCAAAACATCCATCCTTCCCTGCAAGACACTCACCCAGATGGTTCTTACCACACTTTGTACAAGTTGGGTAGGTTCTGGTACCTTAAACACTTCCCAGACACTTAGACCCTGATGCCCTACCTTTCTGATCCTGTCAAAACCCGGGGATGGAGCACTAGCTAATGAAGGTGCTGGAGCTGAAGACCTTTGCTGAAACTGCGAATGATTCCCACCACCCGATTTCTGCTGAGAGTACTCATAGTTGCCTGTCCTAGCCTTCTTATTGTCGTTAGCCTATTCCCTAAGCTTATCTCCCTCAACCTACTGAGCATGAGCCATGAGCCTAGAGATATTCATATCCTCTAACAACATAGCATTTCTGCACTCTGTTTTCACCAAGTTAGATACTCTGAATAGGAACTTACTCATCTGCGCCCTGGGATCGGCAACCATATGTGGATCATACCTGGAGAGCTGGGTGAACTTAAGTCCGTACTCTCGGACTGTCATAGAACCTTGCCTCAAATTTATGAACTCTTGAGATTTTGCCTCTCTCAACTCTCTTGGAAAGAACCTATCCAAAAACGCTCCGGTAAAACACTCCCAAGTCACAGGAGCTGAATTCTCACCCCTATTTTCCTTCCATTGAGTGAACCATATGTGTGCCACATCCTTAAGCTGGTAGGATGCCAACTCCTCCCTATCATTTCCGATCACTTGCATCACCCCAAAGATCTTCTTGATCTCATCAATAAAGTTCTGGGGTCTTCACCAACTTGCAACCCTAGAAACTCAGGCGGATTTATCCTAACAAAATCACAGACCCTAGCTGCCACTGATCCACCACTAGCATTTGCAGGAACTGAAACCTGTTGATTGTTCTGGTTGGCTACACTCTGGGCCAAAATCTGGATAGTATTTCAAAACTTTGCATTCCAAACCTCATGGTCTGGTACTGGAGGAACTGCGTTAGCGTTGCGGGTATTAGTATTCCTTGCGTAATCTCTACAAGGAGGCATGATCTGAAACACATAACATCGAGTTAGAAAGGAGATCATACCCACGCACGATACAAATAACAAGAAAGTGAAGTTTTTCCTAAAACACTTCGTAGCCTCCCCCTCATAAGTGTAGCGGACTTCACACCCATGAAAGGGACTCTACTTAGTGCGGATTTTTAGACATCCTAGGAATCTTAAACCTAATGCTCTGATACCAAGTTTGTCACTCCCCGAGGCTACCCTCTTGACGTAAACAAGAGACTTGGCATCATGACTGACCCCAAGCTAACCCTGAGCTGGCATATCATAAGCATATATAAAATTTACTGTATTAAGGGATACTATGCGTTAGTTTAAATCATAAGATAAGCTGAGATGGTGGGTAATACCCAATACTGTCTGAATATATAAAATACTGAGAGTTTAACAACAACTGGAAGGTCAAACTCAAATCTAAAACTGAATCTAACTATGTCTGAAATAAGCCTCTAATTGACTAGAGATGCTGGGACATGTGCCCAGCTAACTCTAGCAAAACTGAAACTGAAAGTAAAAAAAAAACATGTCTACCATTCTCGAAGAATGAGGACTCACCATTAATAATGCTGAATACAAATTAGGAACCGATCTACATGTGATCTGAATGCTGATGACCTGAACCTACATCACAAGAAGATGTAGCACAGAGTATGCGTCAGTACTTAAAAGGTACTGAGCATGCATGATAGAATAAAGCTGAACAATATACATAACTGAACAAAGTATACTGAGCAATGATATAAGATGAACATGATGAATATACTGAACATACTGAATATGAACTAGACTTAATGCAATGACCAAGTTCATAACATACTGAAATTGAATACTAAAATATAACTGGTAACCTGGTCAATGAACTAGAATCTGACTGTGGGAGCTACTAATAACCGACATAAAACCACATGAGCTAAATGTGGAGTCCGATGCATACGCCCCATTGAGAGGACCCAATATACCTTGCCAATGGTATAGAGGCATGCCTAGCGTGATCACTAAATATGATGCCCATAAATGGGACTTAACCTACGGGGTACATAGTTTTGTGACTATGATGGTGACTGACCCTAGTCCAACTCGGTATTAATCCTACTCCCAACTAGAATGTGTACAATACAACATAACTGAAATAAACTGGATAGAATGTGTACAATACAACATAACTGAAATAAACTAGATAGCTCAAGATTCTGACATGCTAACTGAAAATGCAACATTAAGTACTTATAATGAAACATTTGAAAACTGAGGCATGTATATATGTTTATCATTCCTAGCCAGTGTAATTCATGAACTAAACAAATCTACACAACTAGGGTTCTGAATTTCATGCAAGGAACTAAGCAACAATGTTACAACAACATGGAAACCTAATTAGGAATATTCTATCAGCTAAATCACAACAATTTCTAAAGTTCAAGAAACCCTAGGTCTAAACAATATTTAGGGAATCAAGATTCTAACTGAAATCTATGGACTTATTGGGTGAAAGGAACCCACTAGTGAAATCCCACATACCTTGTGACGAATTCCATGGAGAAATCTTTTGATTTCGGGGATGGAATTGAGGGAAACTTGTTGCATTCTTGGAGAGGGTTTGGTCGATGCTTTCTCTCTTCTGTTGCTTGGTTTGATCAATTTTTGGGAGAATGAATTGGTTAGGGTAAGGTATGATTAAGTTACTAAGCTAAAACCGACCAAAATGACGTAGTTCAGGGGTTAAACGACGTAGTTTAGGTGTCCAACACATAGGGGAAAAGACCAAATAACCCTGACTTAAAATCTGTCGAAGCCACTGATGGGCCTAACCGACGGACCATGGATGGACCTACGATCCATCATGGTCAACCGTCGTTCGATATTTGGGAGCTGAAAGCTGGAGGTCTGAACCACGGCCTGGACCACAGACCGTGGTATGACCTATGGTCCGTAGGTCCAGACTTAGCTGGATTTTCTAGGTTTCTGGGGAGGGGGATGCAGATGGCCAACCACGAACCCCACCTACTGTACCTATGTGCCCCCATTGGCGGAACCTATAACTTCTGGAATTTTGCATTTTGGTCTTCCTACCATACGGGGTGTTACATCTTTGACTCGACATCCATGAAAACCACAAGAAATCAACTCACGCATAAAAAGGCTAAAATAAACTCGGGACCTCTCAAAAATCAACCAAGGCCTCAACTACGTCTAAAATCATCCTCCAAATCCAACAAAACTCTTGGAATTCCAATCTAAGCACCCGAACCCCGAATGTTGACCAGTCAACCCAAATGTTAAATTTCCACTATTTCACAATTTATGGCCTCAAATCCTCAAAAATACTCGGAAACTGAAATTGACAACTGTCACGAATTAGATTTTGCATTTGAGGATTGATGGAATCGACGGAATCCCATTCCGACACTCAAAACTCCAAAAGACACCGAAAACTACTTTCGTAACAACTTAGCCTTTCAAACTCAAAACTTACCAAATTCTCAATTTTTAACTCAAAGTTCGAAACCAACTTTTCAAACTCAATCGAAAATGACTCGGGGTCGACATAAAGAGGAGCAAAATGGTAATTTCTATGGAAAAATAGAAAATGACCGACCGGATCATTACAAGAGAGCAAGAGGAACATAAAGGTAAGTGTTTATAATGCATTTACGGTTGAATAACACCATTTTCACTACTAAAAAACTGCTAAAAAATGATGGACATAAAAGTGACGGACGGCGTCGCTCCAAAAAACGAAGCCATTTGCCACACTGTCAGTCACTTTTTAATAAAAATAATTATTTTAAAAATTATTTTACAAAAAACGACGGACAACATCTCTTAGTCCGTCATTTTTTTACGGTTTTTTGCGCCAAATATATATATATATATAATTAATAATTATTTATTTAATATATATAGAGACGTCGTCCGTCGCTTTTTATTAAAAATAATTATTTATAAATTAAATAATAACTACGCTTTCCGTCGCTCTTAATTCATTTTATTTTATTAATTATTTTTTAAAAAAAGCCACGGATAACATCTCTTAGTCCGTCGCTTTTTGGTGAAAATATCTAGTCAAAAAATTTAAAAAAGAGACGGACAGTATCGATTAGTCCGTCACTTTTTGGTCAAAATATTGGTCAAACATTTTTTAAAAAGCGACGGACAAAGAGACGCGCTCCGTCGCTTTTTGTTTAATTATGTTGCACCAGAGACGTGTTATCCCCCAAATTTTTCATCTCTCTTTCTATCTTTTCTCTCTCTTCTCTCCCTTCTCTCTAAGAATTCCGCTTGCGCCGCAGCACCGCCTGTCGCCGCCACCATCGCCCATCGCCGCCACCACCTCCTTCGCCCCATTGTTGGCCCACATTCTGCCGCCACCCAAAAGAATTCCCCAACTGCCTCTCTTTCTTGTTATAAGGTTATGGTTTCATTTTAGTTTTTTTTTTCAATTCTAGTAAATATATTTGATTTCTTAGTTTGTATATTGTTTTAGTTTGTTGAATTGTGTTATTCAATTGTTGATTTGTACATTTGATTATTGTTAGTTAGGGAGAGAATTGAGAATTTTAGATTTTAGGGTTAGTTTCTTTTAAATTGGGGAATTTTCAATATGATTGTAAATTAAGTATTAGACGATAGAACTAACAAATAATTAGAAGTTAGAAGTTAGATTAGTTGAGTTTTCTAATTTGCCATTGTATTTGTGCTTATATATTATATTGTTGTTGAAAATTGGGTTACTTAAATTATATTCTTGAACTTAGAAATTCTTGAACTTGGAAATTCTTGAACTTAGAAATTCTAGAAATTAGATATGAACTTGAATTTTTGTAGGATTTTAGAACTTTAAGTTGTGAACTTTAGAGAACTTGAATTATTGTAGGATTTTAGAACTTTAGGTTGTGAACTTTATAAATCTTGAATTATTGTACGATTTTAGAACTTAAAGTCATGAACTTTAGAGAACTTGTATTTTTGTAGGATTTTAGAACTTTATAAGGTTGTGAGTGTTAGAAATCTTGAATTATTGTAGGATTTTAGAAATTTAAGTTGTGAACTTCAGAGAACATGAATTTTTGTAGGATTTTAGAACTTTAGAGAACTTGAATTTTTGTAGAATTTTAGAACTTTAGGTTGTGAAACGTTAGAAATCTTGAATTATTGTAGAATTTTAGAACTTTAAGTTGTGAATTTTGGAGAACTTGAATTTTGTAGGATTTTAAAACTTTAAGTTGTGAACTTTAGAGAATTTGAATTATTGTAGGATTTTAGATCTTTAGGTTGTGTACTTTAGAGATCTTGAATTATTATAGGATTTTAAAACTTCAAGTTGTAAACTTTAGAGAACTTGAATTTTTGTAGGATTTTAGAACTTTATAAGGTTGTGATCGTTAGAAATCTTGAATTATTGTAGGATTTTAGAACTTTAAGTTGTGAAATTGATTTTTTGTAGGAGTTTAGAACTTTAGGATGTGAAACAATAGAAATCTTGAATTATTGTAGAATTTAGAACTTTAAGTTGTGAATTTTAGAAAACTTGAATTTTTGTAGGATTTTAGAACTTTAAGTTGT
Organism: Solanum paucissectum; assembly: GCA_029582445.1. Taxonomy (NCBI): domain Eukaryota; kingdom Viridiplantae; phylum Streptophyta; class Magnoliopsida; order Solanales; family Solanaceae; genus Solanum; species Solanum paucissectum. The sequence continues at coordinate 16,485 of JAJONZ010008653.1, forward strand.
GAACTTTAGAGAACTTGAATTATTGTAGAATTTTAGAACTTTAGGTTGTGAACTTTAGAAATTTTGAATTATTGTAGGATTTTAGAACTTAAAATTGTGAACTTTAGAGAACTTGAATTTTTGTAGGATTTTAGAACTTTATAAGGTTGTGAGCGTTAGAAATCTTGAATTATTGTAGGATTTTAGAACTTTAAGTCGTAAACTTTAGAAAAATTGAATTTTTGTAAGATTTTAGAACTTTAGGTTGTGAAATGTTAGAAATCTTGAATTATTGTAGAATTTTAGAACTTTAAGTTGTGAATTTTAGAGAACTTGAATTTTTGTAGGATTTTAGAACTTTAAGTTGTGAACTTTAGAGAACTTGAATTTTTATAAGATTTTAAAACTTTATGTTGTGAACTTTAGAAATCTTGAATTATTGTAAGATTTTAGAACTTAGGTTGTGAACTTTAAAAATCTTAAATTATTGTGGATTTTAAAACTTTAAGTTGTGAACTTTAGAAATCTTGAATTATTGTAGGATATTAAAATTTAGGTTGTGAACTTTAGGAATCTTGATTTATAGAATTTATGAACTAATTATTAGGTTGAACTTTAGAAATCTTGATAAAATATAGTCTTTACGAATTTTTTGTAATTTTGAAATGAATTTTGAAAGACTTTATAAGTCTTTAAATTGTGATTTAGATATTTTTGAATGTTAATTTAAATTGTTGTTTTTATATGTTGTGTAGTTTCTTTATAATATTTTGTGTTTGATTGAGGCTGAACTGAATTGAATTGAATTGCTTTTGCAGGTGGGCAACAGAAACTGGCGTAAAAACTGCCAGTTTTTGCTGTAAATTTTTTTGCAGAAAAAGCGACGGACAGGGTGGTTTTGTCCGTCGCTTTTCTGGATTTTATTTTTTTAAAAACCTCAAAAATCGATGGACAGGGTCCTTTAGTCCGTCGCTTTCCTGGGTTTTATTTTTTGTAAAATCCAGAAAAGCGACGGACAGGTCCTTTGGTCCATCGCTTTTTTGTATTTTTCAAAATTTCATTTTCAGAATAGCGATGGACGGCGTCTCATTGTCCGTCGCTTTTCAAGGTTCTAAAAAAAATTAAAATTAAGAAAAGCGACGAACTTCGTCTCTTTTTGTAAATTATTTTAAAAAATAAATTTTTTAAAAGCAACGGACTGCGTCACATTATTCAAAAAAAAATTTAAAAAAATAATAAGCGACGCAGTCCGTCGCTTTTGGAAAAGCATCGAGCCAAAAAGCGGCGAGATTGACTGTGTCGCTTTTGGCAAAAAAAGCGACGCAGTCCATCACCTTTTGGCAATTTTTTAGTAGTGTTAATACCAAAATGTAATATTTGTATGAATTAAAATCCATAGAAATTCAGTGATACTTCAAGAATGTCTTCGATGATTTAATGTTAAGGCTTTGAACTCACAAGAAGTATGAGATGAACACTTGGGGAATAAGATGTAGTAAAAATCATAATTTGAATGATATACTATATTACTTTTTGAATGGGTTATTCTCAATTAGGGCTCTTGATGTAAAATAAGGTGAATAGCTAAATTAAAATTTTTGATTAATGATTCTGATGAGTCTAATTTCTAACACCTTTAACATTTAATTGTGGTTAAGTACTGAGTTATAAGACATGGATATGATTTGACTCATAAGTATCAAGAATTGTTATTTTGAAAGTTTTATCCATATTCTAAGTCTCAAATGGTTATATATGTATATTCATTCATGCGTTGATGTATTTTGGATACCAAGTTGTTGGCAACGTATGAATAATTTACCAAGTTAAGACATAATTTTTTTTTGGATCTTAAAGTTGAGGTAGGTTAAGATTTACTCTATTTGATGTATTTTTTCTAAACATATTGAAATACATAATATTTGTAAATGTGAGTTTGTGTTTGTGGAGGAGAGCGGGTACAAGCATCACCATATTGTAAAAATAATATTATATGTGAAGTTTCATTTGAATTTTACAAATGAATATTAAAAGGAAAATCTTGTTTAGAACTTGTTGATGAAATGACACTTGAAATAAGGTTTTATAAGTTTTATAAAATTTGTACGATGTTTTATGCTTTGGGACTTAAAATATAGCCATCAATTTCAAAATGACAATTCTTGATACTTAAGCCCTAGACCGTGTCTTACAACTCAGTCTGTAATTACAATTAAGGTATTAAAGGTGTTAGAATCATCAGAACCACTAATCAAGAATTTGAATTTTACTATTCACCTTCTATTAATCATATAAAATATTTGGTGCTATTGATATGTTTTCATTTTCTTCATTATTTTCTTCTTCTTTTATTTGAGTTTGTTACACTTGAGTCAAGGGTCTTTTGAAAATAACATCTCTACCTTCACATGGTAGTGATAAATTTTGCGTACACTCAATTATCTTCAGATCCCATTTTATGAGATTTCACTGGATATGTTATTAGTTGTGGTGCTATTGACATGTTTTCTTAAAAATATGCTTTTTTGAAGTCTTAATAAATGGAATAGAACTTGTTGTACTTTCAAATCAGAAGAATTGATGCTTGAATTGCTAGAGGATTTTATATAAGAATTTGATATGTTCAAAAGAATGAGTTGGCATGAACCATCATTTGATGAAAATAAATTTGTTAATGCTATTAGGACATGAATTTACTTTAAAAAGATTTAATATTTTGAAGTTACTTGTACTTACTGAGATTGACTTTATATAAATTGTAATTATCGTCATGAAATTACACGTGTTGGTGTAGGCGTGGACTGATAAAGGTAGAATCATTTGAATAGCATGATTGAGTGTATAATACTTGTCACTCAGTTAATCACCTAATTGACCTTGAATCATATGTCGATATTGGTATAATACTCTGGATTAAAAGTATAAAAATTTAAATATGATTTAGGCCTAAGGAAATTATTATAATAACTTACTTCATAAGAATATGATTCATATGCTTTTATTAAAATCATGATAGTATATTACACTTGCCTTTTCATTTTGAATGGTATATAACTTCATTTGATGTTACTGTTTATTACTATGTATTAATGGTCGTTTGCATCAATTTTTATAATAATATTTTATTCTAACTTTGAGTTAGAGAGAGTCAATGATACTTATTGAGTGACAGTACCAATATCCGCTAATCGTTGTTTTCAGATATCGTTGCCGGTTGACATCTCTTCTAATTCGTCGATACGAGAAACAAATTATTGTGTGAATCAATCAATATCTATACATAAGTCAAGAGGCAATTTTTTTGCCAGGACTGAATAGAGAAATTCTCTTTCCACGTAGCGCTAAGAAGTAAGTTCCGATAGCCTATGATGAAATAGCACAAAACAAAAAAGGCTACGCAAATAATAATGCTATTAGTTCGTGAGGCCAGCTCTTCTTAAGACCTTAGTTTATTTTCCATATTTTAGGAAGAGGTGTGACATTTGCCAAGCCGGTAGTGCTAGGGTGACTCTTTTTGAGGTACATGTGGATGCACTGAAATATTTTCTTTAATCAGAAATCAAATACTTGGTGTTTTTAGTGTCTAGAGATTCCATAAATAGTTGTATTGAGTTGTAATAATCGAATTGTACATGAAAAATATGAAAGAATGTTTATTTTATTTAAACTAGTAATGCAGATATTAATTAATTAATTTGTGATTAATTATCCTAACATTATTTATCATCCACCATTTGATTTGGTTTATTAAAATAACATGTGTTGCATATTTTGAAAATTTATTTGTTTACAAAAATACCTCCACATTCTTTACCTTTGTACTTATACATGTATTACAAACTCTTGTATTGATAATGTTGTGGTTTGCTATGTATCGCTTATACTTGGGATGATATCAAATTGAGTGTATTTGTCACACCCCGAAGCTACCCCCTGGATGTAAACACGGGACCTAGGATCACGAGTGACCCCAAGCTAACCCTGAGCTGGCATATCATAAGCATACTAAAAGATTATTGAATATAGAGATACTATGCGAAAGCTTAAAACCATAATTAACTGAAAGTGGGGAATACCCAATACAAATATGAATTTAAAGAAACTATGAGTTTAATAACAACTGAAAGATCAAACTTAAAACTAAAGCTGAATCTATCTATGTCTGAAAAAAATCCTCTAACTGACTAAAGCTGCTGGGACATGCCCCAAACTAACTTCTAGCAAAACTGAAACTGAAAATAGAAATATAACATGTCAAACGTCCTCGAAGAATGAGGACTCACCACTGATGGTGCTGAACTCGAGACCGGGAACCGATCTATGCGTGACCAGAATGCTGAGGACCTGAACCTACATCACGAGAAGATGTAGCGCAGAGTATGCGTCAGTACTTGACATGTATATATATAATGTTAAGATTATATCACTTATTAGTATGCTTTATTCAGTTATGTATACATATTGTTAAGTTTTATACTGATAATGAAACATTCTAAACTGGGCATGTATAACTGAATAAACCGACCTAGCAAGTGTAATTCATGAACTAAACGAATCTACACAACTAGGGTTCTGAATTTCATGCAAGGATTGAGTAACATAGTTTCAAAAACATGATAATCTGATTTGGATTAGTCTAACAACTGAATCCAACATAAATCTGAAATACTAGAAACCCTAGGTCTAAACATAATGAAGGGAATCAAGAATCTGACTGAATTCTAGGGACCTAATGGTTGAAAGGAGCCCACTAGTTAAATCCCACATACCTGGCGACGAAATTCACGGAGAAATCTTTTGATTTCGGGGCTGGAACTGAAGAAAACTTGTTGCGTTCTTGGAGAGGGCTTGGTCGACTCTTTCTCCTTCTTTTCATTCAACTTGGATCAATTTGGAGAATGAGTTTACTAGGGTAAGTTCTAATTAAGTTACTAGGCTAAAACTGACCAAAACTACGTAGTTTAGGGGTTAAACGATGTAGTTTAGGTGTCCAACGCACAGGAAAAAGACCAAACAACCTTGACTTAAAAGCTGTTGGGGGTCACCGACGGACCAGACCGACGGACCATAGATGGACCAACGGTCCGTTCTGGTCTGCCGTCATTCGCGACTGGGAGTTAAAGACTGGGGGTCCGAACCATGGGCCCGGACTACGGACCGTGGTCCCACCTACGGTCTGTGGGTCCTGCCGTTGGTCGAGCCTTGGTGAATCTTTCCTGGGGTTCTGGGATAGGGTTGTAGGTGGCCAATCCATGGACCCCACATACCGTCCATGGGCCCCCATACGGTCCATAGGTGGCAACCATGGGTTGCACCTGCAACTTTTGAAAATCTGCTGTTTGGTCTGTTTTTGGATACGGGGTGTTACATTATCTCCCCCTTGGGAACTTTCATCCTCGAATGAAGTTTAAACTAGCTGAATATGGACGGAAAGAGCTGCAAACCCTACCACTAAATACTGAAAACTGAAATTTGACTGAACTAAACATGCAAATACGCTGAAAATGCAAGTCAAACTGAAGGAACAAAATACTAAGACTGAATTTACGCATGAGTAAACTGAGAGACTGGAGAGGAACTATTACCTCTAGCTGGAGAGGTGAGGATACTTGGCCTTCATGGCTGCTTCTGCTTCCCAAGTAGCTCCCTCTACGGACTGACTCCTCCACAAAACCTTAACCGAAGCGACTTCTTTGTTTCTCAACCTTCGAACCTGACGATCAAGAATCTCAACTGGCACTTCCTCATAAGTGGGACTATCCTTCACAACCATACTTTCCAATGGTATCACCCACACACTTTTTCAACAACGAAATGTGAAAGACCGGATGGACTGCTGCTAGTTGTGCTGGAAACTCTAACTCATAAGATACTTTACCAACTCTTTTCAAGATCCTTTAAGGACCTACATATCTAGGACAAAGCTTCCCTTTCTTTCCAAATCTCATCACCCCCTTCATAGCTGACATTTTCAGGAAAACCCAATCATCAATTTGGAACTCCAAGTACCTTCTCCTCACATTTGCATAGGACTTATGGCGACTCTGGGCTGTCTTAAGTCTATCTCTGATGAGCTGAACTTTTTCCATAGAATCATGAACCAAATCTGGCCCTATCAAGACCGCTTCACCTACTTCAAACCAACTAATTGGAGATCTACATCTACGCCCATACAATGCCTCTATAAGAGGAAGGTGATCATCCCAACTACCTTTGAAGTCGATCACACAAGCTCTCAACATGTCCTCTAGTGTTTGAATGGTACGCTCTGCCTAACCATCCATCTGTGGATGAAACGTTGTGCTGAGGTTCACCTGGGTACCAAAACCTTTCTGAAATGATTTCCAAAATTGAGAGGTAAACTGAGGGCCTCTATCTGAAATGATAGACAAAGGAACCCCATGCAACCTGACTATCTCATTAATGTAAAGCTTGGTGTAGTCCTCCGCCGAATATGTGGTCTTAACAGCCAAAAAGTGAGGTATCCACAACTCCTTTACATGCTCCGTAGAAAGAAATGAGGACTGAGTAATTCTGTCTACTATTACCCAAATGGAATCATGCTGCCTGCGAGTACGAGGTAAACCTGTAATGAAGTACATGTTGATCACTTCCCACTTCCATGTAGAAATTTTAATCTCTTGAGTCATACCTCCTAGTTTCTGATGTTCTACCCTCACTTGTTGATAATTGGGACACTTAGCCACAAAATCTGCTATATCCCTTTTCATGCATTCCACCAAAAGACTTCCCGCAGATCACGGTACGTATTAGTGGCACCTGGATGAATATAATACCTGGAATTATGGGCTTCTGTAAGGATCTGCTCTCTTAACTCATCCACCTTAGGAACACATAAACGACCCTGGTAGCGAAGCACACCATCTCTCCCTTGGGAGAAAACCTCAACTTTTTGCTGATGAACTGCACCTTTCAATTGAAGTAATATAGGATGACTGTCTTGTTTTTCCTTAACCCCCGTTACCAATGAAGATTCTGACCCATTCTAAATTGTCACACCATCATCTGATATGCTCATAAGGCAAACTCCCAAGCTAGCAAGCCGATGAACATATTTTACTAGTTCTTTCCTTTCTTCCTCAAAATGTTCTACACTACCCATGAATATTCTGCTAAGAGCGTCAACTACTATGTTAGCCTTACCAGGATGGTAAAGCACATTCATATCATAGTCCTTGCAGAATTCAAGCCATATCCTCTGGCGAAGATTCAACTCTTTCTTGGTGAAAACATACTGAAGGCTTTTATGGTCTATTAACACATCTACGTGAACACCATACAAGTAATGTGTCCAAATCTTAAGGGAAAATACTACGACTGCAAGCTCGAGGTCATTAGTCGGGTAGTTCTTCTCATACACCTTAAGCTGTCTAGAAGCATAAGCTATAGATCACATAACCGTCTTAAGCCTGTAGTAGAGTCAAAATAGGAGTTGTAGTCAACCTAGTTTTCAGTTCTACAAAGCTTTTCTCACACTCGTCTGACCACTGAAACTTAACCTTTTTATGAGTCAACTTAGTCAATGGAGAAGCTATGGATGAATATCCTTCCACAAACCTTCTGTAATAACCGGCTAAACCCAAGAAACTTCTGATATCTGTAGGAGAGGTGGGTTTGGGCCATTTCTTCACTGCCTTTATTTTCTGAGAATCCACTCGGATTCCTTCGCTAGACACAATATGACCAAGGAAGGCAACTGATTGCAACCAAAACTCACATTTACTAAACTTAGCAAATAACTGGCAATCTTTGAGAGTTTTCAGAACAACCCTCAAATGAGTCGTATGTTGTAATGTCTAGAAACTAGTAAGTTGAACTAGAGAGTTCTAGAGCTTTTCGTAAGAGTTTAGTATGAGGGTTTAAATCAGCAAAATAATTTCCGTACTTAGAATAGGGGTTTAAGGGTTAGGGCATCAAGGTACAACCCCCCAAGGACCACCCAAGGGGTCTTTGAAGAGGACCCTCAAAACCGCCCTAAAACTGCCAAAATTGCAGGCCACCTACAATTGGCACCTACTGGCCATATGTGGACCCATGCCCCGTAGGTTGGGGTCGTGGGTCAAGGCCTACATAGGCCTGCAATGTTGAGCTGCAGACCTCACCTACGGAGGTGCAGCACGTCCAGTAGATCCACCCACGGTCCGTGGGTGGAGGGGCATAGGTCCAAGCAGATTTTATGTTTTTGTTTTTAGTTAGGTGTTTAGGGGTTAAGTCTTTAATTAGATAGGGGTTAAGGGAGGTCGGTTAGTTAGTTATTAAACCACATATAAATACCTAATATACCCCTAAACTAAATCATTTAACTCATTCATCTAAGACCCCAAATTCTCTCTCTAGAAGTGAAGAAGAAGAAGAAGAGAAGAGAAGAGGGCAGATTTTCCTCCATTGATGAAAGCTTGATTAGGGATTTGAATTAAGGTATGTTAGCTTAATCATCTATGGGTACTTCCACCCATAGAGCCCCCTAGTTTTTCTCCCAATTGTGAAGTCAAAAACCCAATCTAGCTAGGGTTTCCTTCTACATTGTGGGTAGAGTTTAGGTATGATTCCAATCTAGTGGATAATACCTAATTATGATTTTATTAGCATTGAATTATGATGAATTTATGTGATTTCTATGGTAAACCCTAGTCTATTTGATGAATGTAATATTATTTGGGTTTATGCCATGAGAGGTGGAATTGAGGAATTCTAATTGATCTTCTAAAATCAATGTCATGTGTAGTATTTGTTCAAGGTTAGGAACACATATAAGTGAATTGAATTAGATTATAGTTCAATTGATGGATCATGACTTGTAAAGATGAAATTAAACCTTTATAATCAATTATTACTAGAATCACCTCCTAATGAAGAATGTGATTGAAATACCTTAAAATCTAGGTATATTGATGAGATTAAGAAATAAAGCTTGAAATTAGGGCTTGTAGTCATCAATGCTAGGGCTTTGGGGGTAAAGCCAATATTATGTGATTTTGTTGTGTATTGCTTCTCTCTTACACACTTAGGCATGAACATGCTAGGAGATGAAAGGTCCTCTCACATAGAATGATTCTAGGTTGTCTTAATAACCTAAAATGAATCAAAGCTTGTTAGTCTAGAATAACTTGAAGTTGTGACATATGTTCCCTTAGTATAACTTGGCTTGGTAGGATAATACCAAGATTGATAGCTTAGTATTGAGGATCTATACTCTCCTAAGGGATAGCTTGACTTGGCATTGTAAATGCATTTCATGGTAGCATGAGTTAGGAGTAGTCATGGTAGCCTAGGATTGATGATTTATACTCTCCTATGGGTAGCTTGAACTAGCATTGTTAGGATGCCTTCATGATAGCATGACTTGGTTTGGCCAAGACCATTTCATGGTAGCTTTAGGATTGAGGACATATACTCTCCTAATGGTAGCTTAGGATTGAGATTCATATTCTCCTAAGGATAGCTTACATTAGCATCTTGGTGTGCTTGTAAGGGTAGCTTGACTATGCATTGTCAGATGTATCTCAAGGATAACTTAGGATTGAGGAATTATACTCTCCTAAGGGTAGCTTAGGATTGATGATCCAAACTCTTCTAAGGGTAGCTTGACTTTGCATTGTAAGATGCATTTCAAGGTTAGCCTGAGTTAGGGTTAGTCATGGTAGATTGGGATTGAGGACTCATACTCTTCCTAGGGATAACTTAGGATTGAGAATCATACTCTCCTAAGGATAGCTTGAATTTGTATCATAGTATACTTGTAAGAGTAGCATGGCTTAGTTGGTCTAGGACTATTTCATGGAAGCTAGGATAGGACGCTTGTACATTTCTTAGAGTAGCTTGGACTTGCAAGTTAGTGTGTCTTCCAAGGTAGTTAGTTTAGCATAATATAGTTATGTTAGCAATATGATAGCATGGTCTAGCCTATTAGGGGGTTATTCCTTGGTAGTCTTGAATTGAGAAATAGAATCCATTCATGTGTTGTGACTTGCCTTGTACTAAATAGATAAGTACCTTAAATGACTAATGGCAAATAGTGAAGAGGGACTAGTCCCCAACTAGTGAGTATGTATGATAGCCTAAAATGGTACTTAGTGTGGATAGTAGTATGGGATGCTACTCATACATGACACAAGTATAACTTGAAGCTACTTATGAAGTGTTCTCTTATGTAGTATAGACTTAGCCAAGTATAGAAAACAGTATATAGGAACATGAGCAACTAAGTATTCTAATAATTTTCGACATGATGTTTGTATGTATGAATTTATTATTACTCTTATCATGTTCCTATATAATGTTTTCTATACTTGGTGTTGAGGTGTTCGTTCTTTCCTATGAGTATGAGGTAACCGAATAATACCCAATTCGTACGTTGGTCAGTCGTATTTGTATGGTCGCTATAGCCAGGAGGGCGTTTAGACCTGTTGATGGTGGTCCCGTAGCTAAGATGACTTTAGAAAAAGAACTGTTGTAAAACCAATAGACCCTCACTTAGAAAACTTTATTTGGATCATTGATATGTGTTTTAATATTCTATATATACTTGCTAGTATGTTGATTATTGTTGTTATACTTGTTAGAATACATTTTGTACTGTAAGTCCATTAGATAGTATTTTCAAAATCGTATGGAAAACAACCATCATATTTTAAATAATATCAATTTATCTTCTCAAGCAACTAAGATTGCTAAAAAAGAAAATGATATTAATCATTATAAATCTGCTTTTAATTATTTGCATATTGGCTTGGTGCAAGTTGCTGTTAAGCCTTTGTTTATGAAAGGACTTGATATTCCTGTTTGTGTCATCCTTAGAGATGGCAGATTTTTGAATTTTGATGATTCGTTGTTAAGAGTTTTGCAGAGTAACCTATCTGATGGGCCAGTTTACTTTAATTGTTATCCTAATTTCTCTCTTGACATTAATGATCCTAATGTCATGGATTCTTTGACTCTTAACGTCAAAACCAAAAATCTTAACAGTAAAGTCAGTACTCGCGAGATAGCTATCATTTATCGCATTTATTATAGGCTTATGAAAACCACTCTTGCTCCCAAAGCTTGTAATGAGAGTCTGAAAGGTGAGACTATACTTATGGAAGCCAACCATGAACATAGTTCTATATTTGTTCCTCGTCTACTCAATTGGAAAGATATACTCTCCAGCAATGATTGGCATTTTGAAAATATAACTCAACCTTTTGCGTCTCATTCTGAAAGATCTCAGATTGAAAGAGTCGTTCAGTTTCTCGATGAGTCAATCAAACTCAAATTTCTTGACAATTCAGTTAAGAGATCTTCATCGCATCGAAGGTCATCCTGGTCTAGTCCTTCTACTTCGTGTCCCTCGAGACCCATTCCCAGGCCACCTTCTTCTTCAAAAACCTCGGAAGAAGTAGAAGATGAAGTCATTTATGTTGTCGACAACAACAAAGGTAGAGTCACAGGAGTAGACTTTTCAGGAGACATTCCTAAAGTTTTTTATCAGGATCTTCCTGGCAGTCCCTCAGCAAGTGAGATGGAACCACCAGAAAAAAACCCTGCATGGCTCGGAATGCTTAAGACAGGTGAAGTCTTTAAACCTAATTCAGACATATTGCATGATCAATGGACTCATCCGGATAATCAGGTAAAGAGAAATTGGTATGTCGCTACCTTTACTCTCCCTTAAAGAGAATCCTTTAGATATTTGTGGATGACTGATATGAGAAGAATCGGTTGTGAAATTGAATTCTTTAAATGGTTTGAAATGACTGGTAGGATTGAAAATTCAACCGAGTCATTATAAGTTATCATTAACAAATGGTATACTACTTCTAATAAGGTTTATGAATCTATTACCCCTCCACTTGAAGGAATTAACATCCCTGTTGCAGGTACGGTAATCAAAGCTTCTCCTTTCAAAGAGAAAAGTGATAAGGCTAATGCCTTACTCACTGTTGCAGACATTGACCGAGTAGTAGAACAAAACAACTACTCAAACCAAATTCTTCATGTCATCTCCAGACAAATAGAAGACACAAAACCTACCATTAGTAGAAGACCAACTCCGATTTCTACTTCTTCTAACAATAATATTGAATCCAACCCAGGATTCAAACTTCCCAAATTTTCCAAAGAAAAATTTCCTAAACTATCTGACACCTTGAAGTCACCGGAAATATCATTGATAAAATCAATGAACAACTTAATAATTTCAAAGTTTCTACAAAAGAGGAAAAAACCCGGGATAATGCATAAGTACCCCCCTAGACTATGACCAAAATCCCAGAGACACACCTAAACTTAACTAGAGTCCTATTACCCCCCTGAACTCATTTTTTTTGTATTTTTGTGCACCTTTTGTGC
>JAJONZ010008654.1:0-21026 GCA_029582445.1 Solanum paucissectum
CATAATTAAAGTGCAGAAAATAAATAACACAACGTAAAATAGGCACAAGAGTTTTACGTGGAAACCTCCTTGCTCAAGAGAGTAAAACCACGACCTGTCACACAGGATTTTCAAACTGTTTTCACTAATTTTCTCAAGAAAAAGTGAAACACAGTTTACAACTACAACTGTGAGATTAACACTCTAATCCCACACTAAGTAATACTCCTATTACTTAAACAAGCCAAAGTAATAATCCTATTGCCCACTAAACCAACTAACTCTAGTTGATCTAGACTTTAAGAACCCCCAAGGCTAACTCTAGCCACCAACTACGATCTCCAAGACAAGAGCATAAAACGAGCAACAACTCTGTTGCACCACACATCAACTAACTCTAGTTGACACTCTTAGGCAACTCTACCCAAGACAACATCAAAACAATGATGTAAAAAGCTTGACTAAGACAAGATGAATCAACTAACTAACTCTAGTTAATACGACTCAAACTAAATACTTAGACAAGCACCGATCTACTATCCTTTATAACTTAGGAGTAGATTTAAAATTTAAGCACATAAGATACAAAGCTCTAAATACAACAAGACGCTTCAGCACTCCATCATGTCCCTTGTTTATATGAACAATGTTTTTCCTTGAAGATGCCCTTCTCTTTTCAAGCTTATGAATTTTCAGAGAAAATCCAAGTTTTTGTTTGCCAAATCTTGATTTTGTGTTTTAGAGAAGAAACTATATCAAAAGTACACAAACCCATTGGGACCGCCCATTGGCTGAGAGCCTGCCTCTCTGGAAAGACGTGCACCTACCACATTAGAGGTGACAACTTTTCTGACAGTTGTCTTGTTGTCATTTTCACATACACAGTCTTGAAGGGACCAGGTCTCTTGCAGTGTTCTTTGTGAGTTCTTGAGAAGACTTGCTAACTCTCTTTCTCTTTTGAATAAATGAATCTTCTTGTTGTTTGTCATTTTGATTATATCGACTAAAAAGAATTATTGTCCATTGGAAAAACAATCTCGTCCGTTTCTATTGGTGAAGTACGCTGACGACTTTACCAACCCATTGACATGACATCTTTACAGTTGTACACCATTATAAATCTAGACGAGAGAACTCTGCTAGGGACCGGGTCCCTACATTTGTGAGCCACTGAAACATATAGTCTCGTCCGCTCTTCCTATTGGTGCAGTACACTGTACTTTTCACCTACCACCTGACATGACAACTTTACAGTTGTGCCCCATTTGAATCTAGACGAGAGCACTTTGCCAGGGACCGGGTCCTTGCATTTGTGAGGATCATCAAAACACCTAGAATATAGCATTTTCCCTCTTTTTGATGATGACACACAAATATTTCTCTCACTGAGTTTATTCATTCATTTCCCCTGTCGTCAGTCTCAATAACAAGGATCTAGTTCCTTGTTAGATCTCTAAGTTTGTTAAATCATCAAAACTTAACATCAGCTCCAAACTAACACCTACACTATTGAGTGAGGATGTGGTAAACCGAGCCAAATGATTTTATATATCTTCTTGTATTTGACCCAAACAGGACAAACTATGTGCGTTTCTGTCTTAGCCGTTAATCCAGCTAGTTATGAACTTTACTCCCCTTTGTTACGACCCGATTTCGAAAACTAAGGTTTCGAAGCCATTTTCGCAACTTTGGCAATTTTTGTTAAGTTTTGAAAAAAAATTATAATTTGGAAGTCGCCACTTAATTTTTAGGGTAAAATTAAGAAAAACCATTTTAAAAGGGAATTTTTGAAAGAAAACATTTTAAATAAAACCAGAGTCGGGTAAGGGTTCAAATAATTCTCTAAGGAAGGGTTTAGGCATCTTAGAGAATCCGCTAACATGCGGTTGACCGACGGATTGAAAAGTTCGGCTAGTTTTATAAAAAGGGTGTTATTTATAAAAATCTTGTTTGAAACTTAAATAAAAATCTTTTGAAACTTATAAAATCTTTTGAAACTTATAAAATCTCAATAATAAACCTAACTTGAAACTTTATCCATAGTCAAGTTTTGAATCATACAATTAATTCAAACTCGCAAACATGGAGTAAAGAACCTTGTTTAACAACTATGAAAGGATATTAAAGATCCATAAGTCATTCATACAAAATTCCAAGTTAAATTAAAAGACAACTAATTTATTTTAAGAAATTTAACAATTTTATACTATTCAAAAATTTGAACTAAATAGTTAGTTCAAACTCATAAACATGGTTTTAAAGCTTTTCAATAACTATAAAAGAACATGAAGGGTTCTTAAGTCATTCCATAAGCTTAAATTACCTAACTTAAAATGGGTTTGAAAATTTGAAAATTTTAAAGCAAACAAACGACAAAATATGAAATAAAAATTCCTCCAAAGATTCATCTAAGTTAAGAAAATAAATGTTAGAAGTTAAGAAAACAGTTATGACAGAAAACACAATGTAATTGGAGAATAAAAATGCGAACAGAAATTTGATAACTTTGAGTTCACTGGCGGCTTGTTATTTGCTGCTTATGGCGCTATTTTCAGACTTTTTTAAGTCCAAAAAAAAATCATTTTCAGCCCTTCGAAATTGCTGTATTTCTGCCTCATGTCAGCTGTTCAAATTTCGGCCAATTCGAACGGAAAAACAACTTTCATTTCAGCTCTTTTTAGCTGCTGTTGCTGCTGGTTTTCAGGCTTTAACTCCAATGTGTTTACTTCTCTCTCAACTTGGTAGAGGTTGACTCGAAAAGAAGAATATGCAAGCGATGGGGAGTCCAAGTGAACTCAATGGAAGAGTGTTCATGCACCAAGAAATAAAGGAATAAAAGATTAGAAAGTTCAAAAGAGAAACCTCATCTCAAAATGCAATAAATGTAAACTGGAAAGGAGAACTTAATTATGCTAATATATGGTCAAGCTTAACTACTGCATATATTAACCAAGAAAAGGAATTAAGCTTAACTACACAAAATAATTAAACAAATGCAAGTCGATAGCATTACTTAGAATGACTAAACCCAAAGAGTAAGCACCAAACAAATCGGAACAATCAGAATATGACTTTCAAGATTAAGCTAAACAAAGAAACTAATCGGCTATCCCAAAAGATGGACCTAGATTTTAAAAATGCCATGTTGAACAAAGAGGAACAAAATCTTATACGACAATGAAACTTACATAAAACTATGCATTCACAACACCCCCACAATCTGAACTCTTAAATCAGAAAGCCAAGCCAAGCTATACGGAAGCACATATATAATCATGGACTAAGAATTCAAATTTAGAAGGATAAATAAGGGAAATGAAACTAAGTATTCTTTCACTTCTTAAACCAAACAACAGTTATACTCGAAGCAAGGTACAAGAAATTTACACTAAATCTCATACCTGATAACTAATACAACATCTAAACGACCAAACTCAAGAACATATCAAGCATGGACGATTTTGGGCCACGGTAGGCCGACAACAATTGAAACTCAAACACATGGGAAAAGAGAACTTAAACAAACTATGAACTGAGGAGGATAACTAGCTAAGAGGGTCATACACATATTAAGAGAAAGCTTAGCAAACTTTATGAACACAATCTGATAGGCAGCAAGAAAATGAACCAAATAGAATGAAAAGTTTTGATATTCAAAGGACCGTAAGAAGATTAACGATGAACAAAGAAAGAACAAGACTCTTGATATTCACACTACTAATCACAACAGAAAAGAAACTATCAAATTTAAGCTACTGAGGGCATAATTAAATCGAAGAATACAAGACAAGAGAAATAATTCCTAAACTAAAGCAACTAACGACCAAACAAAATTCTACATAACAGAAATATAATTAGGCAAAAATAATAAGATGACACGAAGGTTACCTGGTTCTGGGCAGCGACTGGAACTCGAGCTTTGGAGGCAATGAACTTTACCACCAAAATGTGACTGGGACAGTCGAGAGCAGATAAAATCTTAAACTACGAACTAAGAGCTCCCAAAACCTTTCCGAGGGTGCTCTCAATTCTTCAGCTCTAAAAAAAAAACCGTCCTCCCATGAACAGTAAAATGGAGGAGCTTATATAGGGAAATATTATGAGAAAATAGTGCTCCAAATCGATGTGGGAACCCCAAAAAAAATTCAAAATTCTGAGTGGATAAGGCTCACGTGAGCTGGAATCGTACCATTCCAGTATGATTTAGATGAATTCTTAAGGAAATTCAAATGGGGACGTTTGATTTAGGGCAAAGGACGAGTGAGCCACGAAATTGAGACACCTGGATTAATTCTCGAATATTCTGGTACGGGATGAATACGTGCGAGGAGAGAGGGAGAAGGACGCCTCGACTGGGTTGAAGCTAGACTCGGGTCGCGATTTCTGGGACTGTTGGATCGTTCTGTTGGTCGCTGTGAAGAAGAAGCGTGCAGGGGTTGGGTCGTTTTGCTGTTGTACGAGTATTGGTATTGTTCTTTTGGAAATGAGTTTAGTGGGCTGGGCACGTGAGGGATAAGGGGATTAGGAAAATAGTGGAATAAAGGGTATGGGCCGGTTTAAAGCTTTTTGGTGCCAAGAAATTGGATTAAAGGGATAAGGAAAAATAAATGGGTTAAGGAACTGGTCCTCTTACCATATCTTAAATAAATTGAAAGCAAAAGTAAATTACGTATTTAATTAAAGATTAAGCTTCTCAACTCTTGCAACATAAAACAATTATTTTGACGCAAAAAACCAATATGTGAATTAATCATTTTTTTAAGGAAATAAAATGCATATTTAATTAGAAACCCATTTCTAGTAAAAACGACCTTCTAAATGTTTATTCAAACTGAAAATTATATAAATCTCTATGTTTTAAGTATTATATAATCTATATGAGAAATGGCAAAAAGTGCCTTGAAAATAATTTTTAAAGTATTTTTTATTTACGAAAATAATTATTTCACATTGTTTGAAATTTGAGAAGCTTGAAAATTAACTAAATTGTGGAGGGCCAAAATTGGGTGTCAACACCCTTAATCCACGTTTTATTCTTAGTTTTTTTGTGTCCGATTTCACTAACAACTATTTGTTTACATTATGCCTTGTGAAGCAACAAAATATACAAGTATTAGATTAAGAGAACAACATATGTATGGTAGAATTTGAAAACAATCATATAATTAGAGGAAGATGTTCATATAATGTCCATAACCCTATAATGAAAACTTTTAGCCACTCATTCTGATTACACGTAGAAGAATTCATAAACAAAAACGAAAATAAGATTTAAAAAAAATTCTAGAATAATGATAAATATTTTTGCCTTTCCGAGTTTGCCCATTTTTTACTTCATAATTAGTCCAATTAAGTTATTTTCACCTTCAAAGCTTAAAACACCTTTCATAAGCTCAAAATCATGTGATCGAATGAAAACAAGGAGTATCAAGCTAGAAATTACTTGGAACAATGCTCAAATGTGGATAAAACATGACCAAAAAGAATGTAAATTCACTCAACATCCGCCAACAAAAAAGAACTCAAGCAAAAACAAAAAATTCAAAGATCACATTTCAACTCCCTTTAATGCTAAATCTTTGTACAGTTGTAAAACTATTTTTGGTGTTTTTTCACATCTTGAATGATTAGATCACCTCGTGCATCTAAATCACCTCTGTTTGTAATGAGGATATGCGTCTTCTATCCTCCAAGTAAGATTAAGGAGTCCTTGTACTTGGTGAGTTGGTGGTACAACTCCTTCAAATCTCTTTACTAAACGTTTGTGGAAGACGAATAAATTTAAACAAACAATTCTTTGCTCCGCAATTTGGGCACATCTCAACTAATTCAGTATTATATTTTTTACACAAGAAACAATTTGCACACATCTCAAGGTACGTACCACTTTCTACCACACAAATACCAAGTAGTTATGTGCACCAAAAGTGAGACAAATCACATTCTAAGAACACAATCGCCCCAATGTTTCAATAAAACAGCAATACTACAACAAATAACATTCTCATTCACCAAAACCTTAGTTCAATACTAGCACCAATATGCAACACTTTTACACATAAGCTACTCTCTACATCTCCAAATACCATTCTCATACAGTAAAATTGTCCAGCCAGTCACTTTTTTTCTTCTCATTTCTCTTCACTTTTTAAGCCAAGGCTCCAAGAACTAGTCCATAGTTTTTGTGTCCCAAAGAACAAACCTAGAGCCCTAATCTTATTCTACATCAGCAAAAACACGATTTTGTGTACCAAACTGTTTGGAACTCGGACCATTGATGCTAATCATTCCAAGTTGTGGTAGAAATTATCGCGTTGGCTGCTGGTTGTAATGGCTCTTCTCTTTCTTCTTTGCTGCAGCAAGCTTGGAATTCCGTGCAGCAGCCTCTATTGCCGCTGCTCTTGCAGCAGCATCTGTCTCTTTCCCGGATTTCTTTTTCTTTGCCGAAGCCACCCTTTTCAGCCTCTCCTTAATATCCACTGTTGACACATCTTCTACTGGTCCAGCTCCTCCAGTTTCCTCGGGTCCAGTAGTGGCATCTACATTGTTGGGCTGATCCTCTGATTCCTTCACCTCTTTGGATGCTTTGTCCTTCTTTTTCTTCTTCTTTGCACTTTTAGGCTCTGTGGCCCCACCATTTTTCTTTTCTACATCTTCTGCTGGCTGACCCTCTTTCTTCTCATTAGCAACATCTGTAATTATAGAGAAACATTTAGGAAAATCCACCTTCAGATACCCATCGAGTCAAACTAGGCATCTTAACCACATAATGACAGCAACTGCTAACCAAAAGAAAAAGTAGTCCATAAAATGAAAGAGAATATGATATCAGTCTTAAGGAGGTGGGACATCAATTTCATCACAATTTCAATAACTATTTACTAAGGGAAACACCATTATCAGTACACGAGGCAAAAGAATTACCAGGTAAGTCTTCTGGACCATTCTCCTTTTGTTCCACCCCAAAATCAGCTAAAAGTGCCTCCAATTCAGCAAGCTCCTTTTTCCTTCTCTCTTTCTTCGATAGTTGTCTCTCAGCTTCTTTAGGTGCTGGTGAAGCTTCTATCTTTTGGCCTACTGGCTCAGCATGTTCTGGAACCTCAGATTCGTGGTCATTATCCTCCACATCTTCATCTTCATCAAGAAGGTCGTCCTCACTTCCTGTTTCCTGCAAACCCATTACAAATTTAGTATATGCACAGTACCAACTCGAATAAACGTTCCAACTTTTATGGCTGCCAAATATTGCAATAATTTGTGTTATTTACTTCCTTTTCCTTCTTTTTGAACTTTCTATTCCCTCGTGAAAGAAAATTAATCCCTAAATTTTGAAGAACAAACAGCACAGAAAACATAGACATTAGAGTAGGGAGTCAACAGAACAATAAATCATTAAGCAAAATGAACAGACATAAGGAATAAAATATGGATGGAAGAAACTATTAACTTGTAAAACTCCAGGTGTCCAAAGAGAAAGGAAACACTAGCTACGCTTGCAGCCACAGGCCCCAACCAAACATTCCAATTTCAAAAAAGGAGAACATTTTTAGAACCAAAAATCAAATAAGGAAGTCGTCTTAAAAGCCCAACATTCTCCCACAATGTGACTTAAACAAACACCTCAAACCAATGGAAACAATCATCCTATAGGCAGTACCAACTATTGGAACTTGGAATTAAGGCTTAATTGTTATTGTTTCACTTACACTAAGTCGGGCCTTTGCCAAGAGTTCTCTTAGCTTGGCTAGAAACTTGTATGCTAGGGACTGAAGGAAACCACAGATGTTTTGATGTAATTTCAACTCCTAAGTGTTCCCTAAAAGCTAGATGTTTGGTTAACCTTTATAGTTGGGGTTAATCAATCCCCTGGTATTCGCCAGCTCCTTAGTCTTATGATATTTCTTTCATAATCTCTGCAACTTCTTTATGACATTTAACTTACTTCATCGAATCTGCCGCCCCGGATATTATTTCGCGCCGTTCCATAACTTGTACTCCCTCCATTTAAAAAAGAATGTCTTTTTCCCTTTTTGACAACTCTTTATTTCAACTTTCCACATACATGTTTAAAGACCACAAGACTAAAGGACATTTTGTTTAGCCTAAGATCCCAAGATTCAAAAAAGTTCTCCACTTTCTTAAAATCCATGTAAAAGTCAAAATCAGACAAACAAATTGAAATAAGGGACTATGTTAGTGTAGGAACAAGTTCGAGATAGAACTAGAACTGTTAGAGAAACAGTAACTTGCTTGGAAATCAAATGACTTCCTATTGGAATTCAACAGGTCCTAAAAGAGAATACCACAACTAGTTCAGGGTTGAAAACACAGTAATTTAACTGACTATACAAGACATAACACTGTCTTTGCTTGTGAATTCTTCAACCACTTCTCAAATATAACATTGAATTTTTTCAATTATCAGAGAAGTTAAAAATACAATCTACCACACTTATATCCCTAACCTAAAAATCCAAAAAAAATCATATCCAAAGAACAGAACAATACCTCAACAGGTTCAGGTTTTTTTCCAGATTCATTGGAACCCACAAAAGACTGAAGAGGAGCAGTGGTGGCGTAGTAATCGTCATCATCTTCGTCATCAACATCTGCCCAAGATTTCACCGTCAACGGCGCCGGAGCCCACAAAACTTCCGGCTCCTGTTCCTTTTTCGATGACCCTTTACTTTTCTCCTTATCAGATTTCTTCTTCTTCCTCAAAGTATCCAGCGCCGCAAATACATTGGAATTTTTCACCATCACAGACCCTTCTTCCCTTCTGTTACTCCCCATCATTTCAACCAAGTAAACCCAATAAATCTTCTTCAATTTTCGTTCGTTCTACTCAAGAAAAAAGAAAAATACACTTACAAGAAATTGGAGAACAGTCGTAGGAATGGATTTGTTCAAATAATTTTTTTAGGGTTTGGGGAAGTTCTTGATAGATAAATGGGGAGATAACACGAGTGAGAAAGAAGAAATAGAGGGTTATATAGTTCTGGCCTATTGTGATTTGCTGCACTAATTATATTTTATAATAATTTATGCATAAATTACCATAAATGACTATGGCTTAGGTATCTACCTCTGTAGTTTAAAAACAATACAGGAATTTTTGCATCACTTATGTTCAATATTTATCTTGAAATAGTATATCCAAAGAAGATATACGACTGAGAATTACGGAATTTTGAAAGTATTGCTTTTAGCTTTTTAGTTTTTTCACAAAGATGACGGATACATAGTGGTTACCATTTGTAGGCTCATTCACCAATTAGTCTAGGCCATGTCTTTAACGAGTGCACGAATAAAGACGGAGACATAGTTGCCTTCTCTTTCGATCATGCCTATCCAGATTCTCTTGATCCAGCTAAACTTACTTTGTTGTAAGATGGGATTGAAGTCTTTGGATAATTAAGCAACTCCATACGCCATTTGGATATCAACAATTTATGTCCTAAGACAAGCTCCTGCATCTCTAAGGATAAAAGCATCTCTTTTTTTCTTGTCTTCTCCTTTTGCTCAAACGCTTCCCTCTTATTATTGATTAAAGGAAATAAATAGAATCTATTGTAATAAATGACGTGGATTTATTTCGTTTTCTTATTTATTTGCATAATTTCACTTGTATTCTTTCTCTTTACTATATCAATTGTTACCGTTTTGTATCGCTTATATTTATTCGCTCTAATGGATGTATTAATACATATTAATTATTATCATTTTGTATCACTTATATTTATTCGCTCTAATGGAAGTATTAATATATACAATCTTGATGGATACAAGCATAATTATAAATCATGTGAATTTACTTAATTTCGTTATATCAACGCATACAGTGAATTTAATATCACTCAAATGGTTGTACCAACAAATACAATTTTGGATACAATCAACAATAGATCATATGAATTTACTTAATTTCGTTGTATATAATCATAATAGATTGTATACGTTCACTCAACAGATTATATTCACAATGGAGATACAAACCAAAAAAGAAGAAGACTTGTTGAAGATAACATACAATATACGTCAGTCATCACCATAATTTGGACATTATCATGAGCCCACTCCCAACACCATTGTAGCTTGAGCTTTCTTCCACCGTTCTCCACCACAAATCAATCCCGTCTTCTTTGGCGAGGACGAAATTGTCTGTGCAAGGAGAGGGAGCATGACCAAATCTGAAAATCGTTGGTCGTCTCTAGCAATCCATCGAGACAGACAAATCATTAAAAATAAAGCTAAGTCAATTTACAAGAAGCAGAGAGTGGTACCGAGGCTAGCGGCTGTGGTGGCAAAAGAAGAGGGAAAGGAGGCAAAGATGGTAAAGGAACATTTTGTGCACATCTCAACTAATTCAGTAGGCTATGTTACTCGAACTCTTTAAAAATATCAACAAGTGCTTGTCGTATTCTCCAAAAACTATTTTTGGAGAATCCGACATGAATGTTGCATAGAAAGTGAAGAGTCTGTGCAACTTAGGTTACATGCTGAATAGAATATTCACCTTTCTGGTATAAGCCGGGGACATACGGAGTCCACACAATCGCCTCAACAAAGAAAATGAACTAACAGGCGAGATCATGCCTCACATAACCAATAAAAAAACAATTCTACTTGTATTTCATTCACCAAACCTTAGTTCAATAGGCACTAGCATCAATGTGCTACTTTTACACATAAACTTAACTCTCTAGATCTCCAAATACCATTCACATACAGCAAAATTGTCCAGCCAGACGCATTATTTTTTTTGTAAAACTTTTCTCATTTCTCTTTACCTTTTAATCTAAGCTCCAAGAACTAGTCCATAGTTTTTTTGTGCCCTAAAGACCAAAACTTAGAGCCCAAATCTTTTTCTACATCAGCAAAACAACGATTTGGTGTACCAAATTGTTGGGAACTCGGACCATTGACGCAAATCATTCCAAGCTGGGGTAGAATTTACCGCATTGGCTGCTGGTTGTAATGGCTCTTCTCTTTCTTCTTTGCTGCAGCAAGCCTGGCACTCCTTGCAGCAGCCTCTGTTGCGGCAGCTCTTGCAGCACCATCTGTCTCTTTGCCGGATTTCTTTTTCTTTGCCGATGCCACCCTTTTCAGCCTCTCCTTCATATCCACCGTAGATGCATCTTCTACTTGCTCAGCTCCTCCAGTTTCCTCTGGTAGAACAGTTGCACCTACACTGTTTGGCTGATCCTCCGATTCCTTCACCTCCTTGGATGTTTTATCCTTCTTTTTCTTCTTCTTAGCACTTTTAAGCTCTGTAGCCCCACCATTTTTCTTTTCCACATCTTCTGCTGGCTGATCCTCTTTCTTCTCATTGGCAACATCTGTAATTATAAGAGAAACATTTAGGAAAATCCACCTTTAGATAAACATAGAATGAAGCTAGCCATCTTAACCACATGATGACCAACAAGTGCTAACAAAAGAAAAGAAAGTAGACATGTTTAAAGAGTCTATAAAATGCAAAGGAATATGATATCAATCCTAAGGAGGTAGGACATCAATTTCATCACCCAACTTCGATCACTATTTACTAAGGGAGGAGATAGAAGGATAACACTGTAATCAGTAATGAGAAAGAAGAATTACCAGGTAAGTCGTCTGGACCTTTCTCCTTCTGTTCAACCCCAAAATCAGCTAAAAGCGAGTCCAAGTCAGCAAGCTCCTTCTTCCTTCTCTCTTTCTTTGATAGCTGTCTCTCAGTTTCTTTAGGAGCTGGTGAAGCTTCTATCTTTTGGTCGACTGGATCAGCATGTTCTGGAACCTCAGATTCGTGGTCATTGTCCTCCACATCTTCATCTTCATCAAGAAGGTCGTCTTCGCTTTCGGTTTCCTGCAAGTCCAATTACAACTTCAGTATATGCACAATACTAACTCAAAAAAAGGTTCAGTTTTTTATGGCTACCAAATATAGATTGTGTGTTATCTCTCCTTCATTTTCTTCTCTTCAAACTTTATATCTCCTCATAAAAGAAGATTTATCCTTCCAATTTGGAGAACAAATAGACGCAGAAACAGACATGAGAGTGAGTCAACAACAACATACCCAGTAATATCCCACAGTGGGGTCTGGGAAGGTTGGAACGTACGCAGACCTTACCTCTATGTTGTTTCCGAAAGACCATCGGCACAAGTGCAACAAATCAAAGTATTCACGAAAAAAGGAAATCCCAGAATGAAGAACGACATGTCAAATAACAAGGAAAGCAGTACAGAGCATCCAAGGAAAAGAAAAAATAACAGCAACAAATAATATTGTTAGTAAAAGAAATTACATGCGTAAGGCTAATACTACGACAGACACAGCGCTCCCACGAAGCCTAAGCCCACCGTAAAGCAAGTCATAGCTCAACTACCTACTAACCTTATATCCTAATCTATTACCTCCATACCCTCCTATCTAAGGACATGTCCACGATAAGTTGAAGCTGCAATATATACGGTGTAATCACCTCACTTTTCGACTTACTTCTACCTCTTTTCATACTCAATATATCCCCAACCTCCCACACCTCCTTATTGGAGCATCTTCGCATATATTCTTCACATGTCCAAACCATCTATCTCGTCTACCTCATCTTGTCTACCACATAAATCACTCCCACTCTATCCTAAATATTATCATTCTTAATGTTATATCTCTTAGTATAACTACACATTCATCCCAACATCCTCATTTCTGCAGCTTGCATTTTCTAAACATGTGAGTTGTCGACTGGCTAAAACTTAGCTCCATATAACAAACTTGGTCTAATCATCACTCTATAGAACTTACCCTTAAGATTTGGTGGAATCTTTTTATCACATGACTCGGGGACGAGCCTCCATTTCATCCATCGCGCACCAATATAATGTGTGGTATCATCATCATCTCCCAATTTCCTTGGATTAAAGATCCAAGATACTTGAAACTTGCTTTCTTGGGGATGGCCTATGAATCAAACCTCACTTCTACACCTACCTCACCAAATGCATCACTGAACTTGCACTAAGTATTTTGTTTTGGTCCTACTCAACCTGAACCCTATAGACTTCATGGTTTGTCTCCAAACCTCTGACGTAGCATGAACTCCACCGTAAATCTTATCAATCAGTACTATATCATCTGCAAATAACATAGACCATGGCACCTCACCTTGGATATGGTGCATCAATTCATCATCACCAAGGCAAAATAACATGGTCAAGTGTTAATTCCTAGTGCAACCCCATCTTGACCGAGAAGTGTTTTGCGTCTCCTCCCACTATGCTTACTTGGGTCTTGGTTCCATCATGTCTTTCCTCACCCTGATGTAAGCTTCTAGCATACCTCTAGCCTGAAGACATCCCCATAGGACCTCTCTTGGGATTGTCGTGAGTCTACTCTGCATCACTAAACACCATATGCAGGTCTTTCTTCCCCTCCCTTTACTTCTCCATTGGTCTCTCCTCACAAGATGGACAGCTTCTATAGTAGAACAGGCATAAAGAATGTAAAACATGCATGGAATAAACTTTTAACTTGTGAAACTCCTAGCGTCCAAAACAGAAAGGAAAAGCCTAGCTACACTTGCAGCCACAGGCAGGAGAATACTTTTAGAACCAAAAATCACACAAGGAAGTTGTCCTAAAAGACCAACATTCTCCCGTAATATGGTTTTCAGTAATAACATAACACAATGGAAACAATCATCCTATCTGTCGTATTAACTATTGGAACTTGGAATTCACACTTCACAATTATTGTTTCACTTACATTAGTCTAGCCGTCGCCAAGAGTTCTCTTAGCTTGGTTAGAAACCTGTATGTTAGGGACTAGAAGAAATCGCAGATGTTCTGATGGTAGAAAAAAATCTACTGCAAAATAACCATGAAGACCGTGGATTCAATTTCAAAAAAAAAAAAAATTGGAACATTGATAAAAAGTAGTTGTGAATTAAAATTTAATTATAGAATTTTAAATTATAGATATGCAGTTGAAACAACTGCTCCTTGTACGATGAAATCTTTTTGAATCATGTTAGCTAATGTTGATTTCATTCCATCATTTTCAGGCAACTTAAAATGAAATTTTATTTGTTAAATAATTTTATATATATTGGGATTTGATAAATCTTTTATATCTCTTAGAGATATAATCAATTAAAAAATATCCATACACACACGATGGAGTCCTAGGTCCCAAAGTGGACGTCATTCCTTCTTTATAGGGCAGCTTAAAGGGCATTTAAATATGTCACATAACTGAACTCTGTTCCAGTAATGATGCTTATTGTGGCCTCGACAAGAAGAAATGACAAAGCACTTTAATCTCAATGACGGCGGTAGTTCGGCTAGAGCTGTTGCTGATTTAAGTGCTATCACTGTGTCTCTACACCGTGACGATGGTCATGCAGATGACATGGTACTGAGATTCATTTTTATCTTATTTAATTTCTCTAGAAGATTTCTTAAATCAGTGTGCACTACTGACTTTTAGGATTTCTCACAGCAAAGGTTATAGTACTCTATATTAAGCCTTTTGTAGTTTATTTGAAGCGAAATGTCTACATAGTTCTGATGAATTGAGAGAAAAAATAGACTTTAAAATTGATTATGCACTAACCCCAATGCCATGATGGGCAAAAGTAGAGCAATATATATTAGCACTGAAATGGAAAGCTGGAATGGTGGCTAATCAAGGTATATCACAAGTACATGGATGCAAGAATAAAAGCTTGAACAAAGGTTGTTGTCTGTTTGACAGGTTATGTGGCTCAATCTTTTAAAGTTTGGTTCCTTTTGTTCCATAGAGGGTAGAAAATTTTACACACGAAAATTAGTCCTTTGCAAATATTATGAGAAATGGATGAAACTTGAGAGAATATGAAATCAGGAACTGGCTAAATACTCCTCAACTAGCTTAGTACGGTCGTTCATGACTCATAATCACTTTTCAATTTATAAGATCATGTTGTACTATTACTATAATATTATGACACATCACACAAGTAAGCTATAACCTGTTATTGTCCTTTTATTTAATTGAGTGTTAGTAAATAAGAATTTGGAACATAATGAGTCCTCTCATATCTGAAAAAACAGTTTTTAATCTTGTCATAATCAAACTTCCGTTTATTGTGATTATGCGTAGTCTTAGTTTTAAGGCTGACAGAATTTAAAATCAAATTCTTTTGCACAAGGTAGTTTTTATATTGAATGGTCTTTAGCAATGTGGTCAAGTAATACAATAACAGGAATGGTCTAATGGCTTCACCAAAAGTTTATCTTCTTTAGCATTAATTGTAAGAAAATATACCCCCCACAATTTTGGCATAATTGACGGAAGTATCATCATATTTTCTTGCATATTAGTTATTTTTAAGACCAGAACATATAGATATATCTAATGGGGTATATAAGATAGAAGTTGAAATTATTGAATCACCTATGAATGAAAATTTCTGTTGAATACTTCTATTGAGCAAGGGTTACCTACTTAGTACTCTACGAGTCTACATTAAGCGGCCCTTTTTTTAAGCCAAAATATTTGTGTACGTAGTGATAAATTTAGAGAAAAAATAGGCTTTAAAATTGGTTATGCACTCCTAATGACGGGATGGGCAAGAGCCAAGAGTAGAGCAACATCTATTAACATTGAAATTGGATACTAGATTGGTGGCAATTCATGTAGATCAAACAATGTGGACGTAATAATAAAAGCTAGAAGAGATTATCGCCGGCTTGATTATGGCTCAACGAATATGAGAAATGGACAATTTGAGTTATTTCATTCTTAGAAAAGGAAGAAGGCACCATAAAATATGTACAATAGTTTAAAAAGGACAAACGATAGAACTATAACAATGCTCTCAGGCACGGCTATCAAGGCAAGTCAACTTATAACCTAAAGCCGATTTCACTCTGTCTGGGGCCTACTCCGGCAACTTATGACCGAAACTTTTTCAATTGGGGGAAAAGTGTATTCTACGATTCAGGATTCAAATCTTACGAAATTGTTAGGTGTAAATACGGTGCGGAGAAACCTAGTATGAATGGATCAAGCGAAGTCGGAATTTAATGAGGGTGAAGATTAGCATTAAAAGTCTTGAAGTGCTTAGTTTCAGTATTTATTGAAGCATTAAAGTAACAGGGAAAAGTAGTTCGGAAATGGAAATTAAAGGACCACTTCTCAGAATTTTGTTGCACTCTTAAATACCATGAGAATGGTAGATATGTCATCTTTATTTCCATTCGAGATCTGAGCAAATCTGTCATTATTACTCCGGAATCTTCATACAAAGGAGGTTGGGGGAACATTGCACACAAAATAGCAAAGTTTATCCACGAGGCACCAGGAAAACAAAAAGCACAGAATAACAGTGAAAGACAACTTGGAACCTCTTTCAAAGAAGCCTTCAAATAACAACAGATGAACGACGGAGAGGACGAAGAAGGCACAAATACAAGTTGTAGGTGATAGCATATAAATCCTGGGTGGAAGGTCGGCATCGGAGAAGGATCTGCTCAATAGATGTATTGTCGGAAAATTTAAGAACCCATTACAGGAGACTCCAATCTTGAATGGTGTAAGGAGATGGGTACACAATACCTAGAAGTCAGCCACAGGTGTAAGTGTTTTCGCTATGAACGAAGGAAAGTTCTTGTTTGAACTTCCTTCAAGATTTTCGATAGAGCACGTGATGTTGACAGTGTGGATCTAGAAGAAGATGAAGCTTAATATCGACTGGTGGAAGTCAACTACGAAAGTGTTGGCCAGCAGAAGTAAGGAGAGGAGAGACTGGGTCTGGATAAGACTTCTAGGGCTACCTTTGAGCATGTGGTACCAGAAAATATTTAAGCAGCTTGGAGATCAGTGTGGAGGATTTAATGAGACAGAAGAGGAGACATCTCTCAAAAATAACCTATACTAGATTCATATCAAGGTGAAGGGCAACAGAAAGATGGTACCGAAGTCGATAGAGGTGACCAGTGAAGGTTTTGTGAATATTATTCCGATCTGGTGTGAAGCTCTGCTGCCAATGAAAATAGAGGAGGGAAGTGAAGGTGCAGGTTATGGTTCAGAGGGTAATGAAGGGAGAACCCTTTTTAGTGAAGGATCTAGCAGTCCTCAAATCAAACCACGTGCACGTGGGCACCTCGAAAATGAGGAGTTTTCAAATTGGAAGGCATATGAGCAGAATTCAAAACGGAAAGCGCGACTATGTGTTGTAGTGGGCCAAGTCCTAAAAGGGGGTTAATTTGGGCCTTAGAACCTTGGAAGCAAAAGAGAAGACAGAAAGTTATTCTAATTCTGAAGCCCAGGAGATGGACATAGTAAACATCGAGATAATTGCAAACTTATCAACCCAGTACACACAATAAGCTTTGAGAAATTGGGAACTCAGGATAAGGAAGAACAACAAATTTTCCAGTTCGAACAAACCAAGGAGAGCTTGGTGGCTGTAGAGTCAACAGTTGTCGAGAGAGGGGAACTGAAGAGTATACAATTGAAGCTGCAAGGAGAGAACACCAACATTGTAGCAGAAGATGCAACTCCATTGAAGATTCAATTACCAACAGAACAAAATACTTAAACACTAAGCACGCCTATTTGGATTCAACTAGACATCATCGTGTTGATACCGAATTTGGAGTTGATTTCAAAGGGCACGAGGAGAAGCCAAAAGGCAAAAGAACTTCTTATGAAGATAGATAATAACAAGCAAAAAAATAAAGAACAACAAGGGAGCAGTCAGTCGTTAAAAAGAAAGAGGTAAATGAACTGAAAGGTTTAGAGCTGGATACTAATTTCATGAGTTAGGGTACTAGAAGTAGGGAGGAAACTTGGCCATAAAAGAATAATGAAGTTATACACAGTCTTGGAGCACAAGGCAACTGAATTGTGCTAGGAAAAAGGGAATGATCAAAAATATATTACATACCTGGTAAGCTGATGAGGTTTGCTTCCAGGAGATGAAGGTGGAGGGGGAAATCAAAGATATAAGTGAGTCAATTATGTTCAGTTGGAGGAAAGTGGGACTAGAGGAGGTACAGTCAGTATGTGGGACAAAAGAGTACGGGAAGGAGAGCTCAGCAGTGTGGAAATGTATTCAGTGACTTGTAGTTTTTCTGGGAAGTGTCATGATTTCAATTGGCACCTAACAGGGGTTTATTCCCCAAATAATAGAAAGGAGAGTAAAGAGACTTGTTGGGAGATTGGGGCAGCTAGAGGCTAGTTTCAGGACCTTGTGATTGTGTAATCTGTTAAGGCTTCCAACACCGACAGACATGATCCAGAAAAGAAAAATTGCAACAGAATTAGTAAAGGAATGATAAACTTGTCTGATTTTATTGAGGATATGGAGCCAGTGGATTTAGCATTGTTAGGGGGAGTAGTTCACTTGGAAGAAAGGTGACAGACGCACAACAGCTAGACTAGATAGATTCTTATTTTCAGAAGAATGGGATACAAACTTCAGGAACATCAGACAGAATATCACAGAGTGACTTTTGACCACTCACCTATAATGTTAATTGGATAGTAGAAAGTCATACTTCAAGTTTGAAAATTGACGGTTGGAAATAGAAGGTTTCAATGAAAGAGCGCAAGTGTGGTGGGACTCTTTCACCTTTAGTGGAAAGGCAGACTACATTCTGGTGGCGAAACTAAGAGCTCTACAAGGGAAATAGAAAGAGTGGAGTAAGACTTCTCAAGGTAACTTGGGTATTCAGAAGCACAATGTTTTGAGACAGCTAACTCAACTAGAGGAGATTCAGGAACACAGAACACTAAAGGAAGAAGAGATAGCTTCTATACTAGCACTCAATATGGAATGTGGAGACATAGCTAAAAGGGAAGAGACTATATGGAGAAAGAAATCCAAGACAATATGGTTAAAGCAAGGGGATAGAAACACTAGGTTTTTCACAGAACTGCAAATACTCGCAAAAGAATTAACACAATTGACAAGCTAAAAGTTAGAGGGAAAATCTTGACTAAACCAGAAGAGGTGCAGGAGGAGATTGTTGCCTACTATGTTGCCTACTATGAGAAGTTATACTCTAAGTGAGAAGATTAAAGACCACAGCTAGATATGAGGAATTACCCCATGATAGGAGAAGATGAAAACAATTTGATGATGGCACCATTTGAACAACAAGAGATCCTCAAGAACATAAAAGCATGTGCAGGTGACAAAACACCAGGGCTAGATGGGTTCTCCCTGGCATCCTTTAGTCATTGATAGGGAATTATCAGTCTAGAGTTGGTTGCAACAGTGCAAAACTTACATAAGGTAGGAATTTTTTAAAGGAGACTCAATGCCACCTTTGTGGCTCTAATTCCTAAGAAGATAGGAGCTATGGAGTTCAAGACTTCAGACCTAGAATATGATAGGAGGGGTTTACAAGATCATTGCCAAGCTACTGGCAGAAAAATTGAAAAAAAGGCATACACCGACTAGTGGACAAACAGCAGACGACATTTATAAAAGACAGATAAATCATGGATGCACTGCTGATAGAAAATGAGTGCGTGGCTGGAGTCCAGGCAAAGAAGTTAGTAGCCTGCTATTTTACGTAAGCTAGACAAACAGAAGGCATATGATCACCTGAATTGGAATTTTCTGATTCTCATGATGCAGAGGATGGGATTTGGAGCTACATGGATCAATTGGGTAAAATATTGCATTAGTACAGTTAAATTCTCTTATTATTAATTAAGAGAACCCCAAGTAGATTCTTTCCCTGCCAGAGGAGCTTGAGACAGGGTGACCCTCCATCCTATTTTCTCTTTATCCTAGCAATGGAAGGAACGACCAAAATAATTCAAACAAAACCAAGGAAGAAAGGTTGGGTCAGAGGATTTCAGGTGGGCAACAGGGCAGCGAACAATGTGGAGATAACTCATCTGTAATATGCAGATGATACTTTAGTTTTTTGTGAAGAAGTGAGAGGACACATGTTGATCATGAGGGTAATATTCATCATATTTGAAGCAATTTCTGGGCTACACATCAATTGGGGGAAGAGCTTGATATATCCCATCAATTATATGTAGCGGAGGTGGAGAACTGGTAACAATTCTGGGAGGCAAAGTGGGTGAGCTTCCAACAATATCTTTAGGCATGCTTTTGGGTGCCAAAAGTAAATCTAGGAGAAGTTGGAATGGAGTGGTAAAAAAGCATGAGAAGAAGTTAACTAACTGGAAAAGTCAATATCTTTCCTTGGGAGGAAGATTGACTTAGGTTAATAGTGTTTTACATGCATTACCTTCTAGCATGATGTCTGTTTTCCCAGCCTCAGACAGTGTGATAGAAGAGGATAGATGCATTAAGAAGAAATTCTTCTGGCAGGAAATGAAGATAAGAAAATGTTTCATTTGGTTAGTATTTAAGTGGAGAAGGGTAGAGGGGCGGGCCCATTATCCACAGAGTTTAGAAGGATGTGATTGGTCCAAAGGGCGGGTCACAAACGGATATCTCGGTTATAAAAAAAAGTTTCATTTGGTTCAACGGAGGGAGCTAACAAGAAGAAAAAAAGGAGGTGTGGGTATTAGAGACATGAAAATGCACAACAAAAACATAATAATGAAATGACTACGGAAGTTTGTAACAATTGACAATATGCTATGGGAGGAGGTTATTAATGAAAAATATGAAATGGAGGGTAAATGCATAATAATGATGGTGGTTACCCCCTATGGATGTAGCATTTGGAGATCCATCAGGAACCTTTGGCCACTAGTGCACCTGACAAGGCTCCAGGTCCTGACGGATTCACAATGGCTTTTTTTCAGAAGGCATGGGAGGTCATTAAATATGAAGTAATCGGGGCCCTAAACCACTTTCACCATAACTGTCATATGGTCAAGTCCTATAATGCTTCCTTTATTGCCCTCATTCCTAAAAAGAAAGGGGCAATAGAATTAAAAGATTACAGACCCATCAGTCTTATTGGGAGTGTGTACAAGTTAACAACAAAGATTCTTGCGGAGAGACTTAAATCTGTAATTGGGAAGTTGGTATCAGGCTACCAAAATGCATTTGTTAAGGGTAGACAAATCTCAGATG
>JAJONZ010008655.1:0-17410 GCA_029582445.1 Solanum paucissectum
TATTATTATTATTACTATTGTTGTTATTATTATTATTATTATTATTATTATTATTATTATTACTATTACTACTATTATTATTTTAAAACAGTTCTAAAAAATATGGTGTGTGATTCTTCTTTTTTGGGAAGTTATCAATTCAATTTTTAATTCTTTTTAAGGGATTTTATAGAATTATTTAAATTTTGAATTGAGAAGTTAATTAGTTTTAAAAATAAATATCTAAAATATAAATTTTGAAAATAAACGTTTTTATTATATTATACTTTTTAAACAGTTCCAGAAAATAGGGTGTGTGATTCCTTTTTTGGTGGGAAGTTATCACATTTATAATTTTTAATTCTTTTTAAAGTCTTTTATAGAACTATTAAAATTTTGAATTGAGAAGTTAATTAGTATTAAAAAATAAAGATCTAAAATATAACTTTTTAAAAAATAATAATAATAATAATAATATCTATTTGTATATAATAAAAGAGAATACGAAATATGAAGTTTTAGAAAAAACGAAAACAAATTATACCCACTATTACACGTTGCTAAAGAAGAATTAAAAACTAAACGAAATAATTTTATAACAGTTCTAAAATATAGGGAATGTGATTCCTTTTTTGTGGGAAGTTATCACATTTTTAATTTTTAAATATTTTAAAAATCTTTTATAGAATTATTTAAATTTTGAATTCAGGATCTGAAACCGTAAATAACTGTTTTATATTTAATTTTTTTAAATATCTTATGCTTCTTCAAACTAATCATTTATTGAATTTCAATGACACCAAAGGCATATAAGAGCAAGTAGAAAAGAAGTCTGCGGATGAGAATTATGCGACCATCTTTGCCAAGAAAGCTTCATTAGAGGATAAATTGAAGATCGAAATAGAAGTGAAAGTTGTGCTTCTTGAGAGTGAGAGCGACACGTTGAAGTGAAACTTGATTCTTCACAAATACTGCAACGAAGCAGAACGAATCTGTATATATTTGGGAATATTTTTGAAAAATTTCATATCTTATCTCTTAATTCCTTCAACAAACTAGTGTTTCTAGGAAGTACGCATATGCTTCTATCTCCTAATGTGGCTGTTTATATAAAAATGTGTAGCTTCAATCATTGTATGATATCTTAACTATGATTACTACTCCTAATAAAGTAATGTTTAATTCACTACATACTTTTCTCAATTGTTCTTTTTAATCTCCTAATTTTAAATTTCAATTTTGCAGGTTTAAATTCATTAAAAAACTTGCTTTCAAAGTGATTAAATGGAACACACGTTTGGTATGATCTCACTTGGAGCCTTACTATGTATATGCTTGAATAAATTTAAATTTAAAGTTCTTTTATGCTATTGGAGGTTAAAGTCAAAAAAGTTTATACTCTTATGAAGTAGTTTTGACTTTATTAGAGTTTGGATTTGGATTAAACCTATAGGTATCAAGAGTAGATGCATTTGTTTTTGTAAATTATTATGATATTCAATTGATAGTTTAATTATGTACATATGTGCTTCTCATAGTGTTACGTTTATTTCTTTTATTCATATTTTCAACTATTTATGAACATGCCTCAAGTAGATTTATTTGTCGTATATTTTAAATTATTTAAATTAAACTATATTATTATAAATAATATGAAAAGTATTGTTCATAACAATTAGATTCCAAAACTAAGATAATATATAACAATTCTAAATAATGCATATTACAGTAACAACAAATAAGGAAAATGGTAGGATACAATTTACTTTTTTTATTTATAATTTCATATATACTAAGTTGTTTTTGAATTTTTATTAAAAAAATCATAACGTAGTAATCGTATCTTTTGTACTTAGAGATAATCATAAAAATAAAGTAAAGGACGTAAATGATAAACATAAATATCAATAAAAAAATTCAGGAGTTAATTATGAAATCATTAATCTATAGGCTCTATTTAAATTTAAAACTAGAAACATTTTTAATGATGCTAAGACAAAATAACCATAACATGTCTTATCCACACAATTGAAGTTTAGTAAAAAATTAATTTAGTAAACAATGAAAATAAAATACAGATAAAGTGAGAGCTATGTCAACTTTAAAGTAATTTATAAGATAATAAGAGTTAAATTACAGCATATTATTGATAGTAAATTTAAATGAATAATTCGGAACCACCTATATACTAATGAAAGATTACGACTAATAAAAATTTCACTATAAAAATTAATTGTAAAGAAGAGTAATAGACGAGAATATTAAAAAATCAAGTAATAATCATATAAAAATAAATTCAAAATGGAAAAAGCAAGTAAAATCTAATTTATATTGCAAGAAATATGAACATAATAGATTTATATATTTAAGATCAATATTGAATAATGAAATAAGTCCAAATAATGAAGTAAAAATAAAAAAAAATTGAAATTTCTCATATGTTAAATGTTTGTTATTCCAAATAAACTCAAAACTTCATATATTGAAAATAGAAGAGAACGAAAAACCAGTTTCTCATGAAATGCAATATAAAAATAACAATTATTAAAAAAGAACACTAGACTTTAATCATAAAATAATATTAAAAATATCTCTACTCACTTTGGGACAAGTTTAAAATCATAATTTAGTATTAAGTAAGATGTTAATACGTTCACATACAAAAAGATAAACCTTATGAAATTTCTTAGTGCAAAAAATGTTCAAAAGAATACAAATGATTTGCAAATGTTTTTACTTTGAATTCAATTAAAAAAAAACAATAAAGAGTGTCAATATAATAATAATAAACTTAAAATATTATTAAAATTAAATAAAAATAATATTTTCAGATGAAAAATATATCAAAAGATTAACGAATAAGAATATTAAGGCAAGTGATAAGTTAATTAATATTTAGTCGATAATGATATGATATTAAGTAGTTAATAATAATAATGTAGTAATAAACAAAAGCAAAGTATATCGTACGAATTATTAAATGATCATGTCTAATTATAGGATTAGTTATTTATATATTAGTTATTCCATCTTCTATTCTACATAAAATAATATTAACATAGATTTTTTCATAATTTATAGAACATGTATTAGCTATATGCTAGTTATATATAAATACATAAGATTAGTTAATATATATAAATTAAAACTCAAATTAGTAGTATTCGGCCACAATCTGGTCAAACTTAATGAAACATCTTACTATCAATAGATATTTATTTTTCAAGGGAAAAAGCCTAGTATCCCTCTTAATTTTGTAATAGAGTTAATATACCTTTTCGTTGTAAAAGTAATGCATATATATCTCTAATATTACATAAATGACTTTGATATAACTTTTGGTCTAACAAAAGTGAAAAAAAATTAATTTTAAATTAATTTTAAAAAACCCATGTAATAAGTATTTGATCCTTCTCACACTTTATTTTTTTTATTGTTTTAATTCAATAGCTAATTTAGATTTATTATTTTGACGATTAAATTTATTTTTCACTTATTTTCTTGTAAAATTTATCATAAATGCCCCATATTTTTTTTACAGATGCAAAAAATAAATTACAATAAAGCCGCAAAAATATGTGTTTTAATTTTATTTTCTTTTTACTTTTTTCACTTTTCCCACTCACACTTGTTTCTTTTTATTTCTCATATTTTTACATTAAAGAATGAAATAAAAAACTCAAATAATAATAATAAGAAAATAGATTTATGGGGGGGGAGGATATTCGAGAACTTTGTTAGAAGGATCATACATCGTCGTACATGAAATTTTATTCTTTTGAAAAAATAATAAAAACTTAAAATTATTTTTTTCACTTCCATTAGACGAAAAGAGTGTATGTGAGGCAGATTTGTAATAATAAGGGGTTTATGTGAACCACTTTTGTAACACTAAAGGTATATGCGAGCCACTTTTATAACAAGAAGTATATCAACTCTAAATCGCAAAAGTAACGATTACAGTGGCCCTTTTTCCATAATTGACCCTCCCATGGGAGGATTTACCTTAGGCCAAGGGGTGTCACGTGACACGGCTTCATCGGAAAATTTTATTAAATAGGTATACATAATTAAAAAGCATAATACAAATAAAGGTCAAATTTAATAAAGTGACATTGCTTGTAAGAAAGAGCAATTTAGCTCAGATGGTCAGGGGCTTAACTTTGGCCCAGTTTATGGGGGGTTTGAATCTCAATAACACCATTTTCTACTTGCTTAATTAAATTTTTAATTTAAATTTATTTCCTAGAGACATAAAAATGCTAAAAAAATAAGAATTTTTTAATATAATATTATAGTTTTTTAATATAACATTATAATTTTTAATATAACATTATTATTTTTATTTATTTATTTTTATTTTAAAATGTGACAGCGCTTATGAAAAAATCATGTGTACGCCACTGGACCTTCAAATACTTGTAATATTAATTTCATTAATCTTAATTTGTATCTAATAAAATAAATATTAAAATAAAATATTATTTACTGACCGATCTTAATTTGTATCTCATTGAAAGGGCTTGGGTGGCTAGCCATTAACATTTCTCCCCTAACATTTGGGATTTTGAACTAGTTTACCATCATAAGTAAGTCGAACTTTATTGGATTGGTTGTGTTATTGTTGTTTATCATCATAAGTATTTATTGACATTTTTTAAAATAAAAAATTAGGAAAAATGTTGTGGTGGCTCAAAGAATGATCAATTAAATTTTAAAAGAATTTTGAGAATAGACGAATTTTATAAGAGTCGCTATCTAATTTTAGGAAAACTATAAAACCAATTAATTAACTAAATAAAAATTGTCTACGAAATCAATATATTCTAGGTAAGGGTTCAAGTTATTTAGAAGGGAACGTATTAGGCATCCTTCGAAATCCACAACTGTAGGTCCCGATTGAATTCATTTTTTCAAATTGAGGAGGAGATAAAAATAATATACAAATATAATAAACATGCAATATACACAAATAATAAAATAAACAATAATATAAGAAACGGCCTAAGGTTTGTCCAACGTCAATATTATACACAATAATGAATAAAAAGTATAATTCGAACTTCATTGGAATATCTTCAATGAGAAGCGACTCGGGTACCTATAAGCACACTTAGTAAAAGTGTTAGCAATAAATAAATATGAATAAATCAAATAAAAACTTAAAAATAAAAATTCGTCTTATTAATATGGGGATGCCTCAAAAATTGACATAGAAATTTTTTCATTGGTCAATTTTAATAAATAATGTAAACACCAAATCATATGAAATTAACAATAAGATAAAATTATACACAACAATTATCAAGCAATGATCAAAACAACTAACTAAAAAATTCTTAGAAAAATACATGCATGAAAACAAACGATGATAAAATTGTGAACAAAAATAAAGCAAACTTAACTTATGCGTAAATAAAACACTTATAAAATCTACGGTCATTTTTAAAATAGTGAACAAAAATAGAAAAACTACACATATTATGAATGGTAATCAGAAAAACATATTATTATTAATAATAAATAATTAGAAAGTAAAAATAATAAATAATAAGAACAATAATGACACAAGCCAAACCATCACATACATTTTAAGTGAAATGGTGTATAAAATCAATTAATTAACTGTAGAAACAAAATAAAAATAAATAACAAAGCAATTAAACTATGGTTAGCTGAAAATATAGCAATCACAGATAATATTTACATATTAAGCCAAGATCTGAGCATAAAATCGTGTATCTGATCTTGGTGGCCTGTTTTCATGGAGGTTCTCTAGTTCGCGATCACCGGAGTTGTATCTGGTCTGTAACGACCTGTTCCTGTCATTATAGAAAAGCCAACGGGGGAAAATTTGGGGCCGAAAAACTTTTTCGTAGTATTTGAATTTTTCCAACCTAGTCCAGATTTGGACGAAATCGGAGTCTTTGAGGTGTCGGGAAATCTGGTAACAATCAGGTGAATTATTTATGATT
This sequence comes from Solanum paucissectum, assembly GCA_029582445.1. Classification (NCBI taxonomy): domain Eukaryota; kingdom Viridiplantae; phylum Streptophyta; class Magnoliopsida; order Solanales; family Solanaceae; genus Solanum; species Solanum paucissectum. The sequence goes on from JAJONZ010008655.1 coordinate 5,955, forward strand.
TTGATTACATGAGTGGTTAGATAACTCATTAAGGAATCCGTACACCTTTATGGAATTGAATTCGGGCGAGTAGAACTCCCGAAATCGATCTTAGCGTAAGGGATATTTTCTGAGCGTCGTGGGTTAGAGGTGTGTTGTGAAATGGGGATTTTGAAATTCTTTAATTAGCTCCCTGTCTCGTGTAACCCGCTTTGGCGCTGGGTTTTGCCACTCTGGCGGGGCCGCTACAGCGGGGCGACGGCCGTTGTGGCGGGCTCGACGCGACTTAAGGTCATTAATAAACCCCTAAACGACCTTATTTGGCACTTTTCAATTTTTAGAGCTAAGGAACGAACCCAAGGCGACTCCTACTCATTTTTCACCATTCTTGAGGCTAAATGTAAGCTTTTCACTCCCCGAATCCGTTTTTCGATCCATAGAACGTAATAGAATGAGTGAATATTGATGGGGGAGTTCTATGGTGGAAACCCTAATTTGGATAATTGGGATCATGAGTTTGATCTAGGGTTCATAGAATTGTTAGTAATTCGGGTAATTAGTGATTGTTTATTGATTCCCGTATTATATTGATTGTTTGTAAATCAAGAACAATCGAAACGAATCCGGAAAGGGAAGGATCAAGTTTCTTAGGGTTTCAAGCTTATTTCGAGGTAGGTGATGATTGTGATTCTATGATTGTGTGATGTATGTGTAACATCTCGCAATTTGAAATAGCTAGGAAGAAGCTAAGAACTGGAAATAATCATTTTTGGAAATAATGAAAATCTGGAAATTTGTTTAAGTTAGGAAAAGTTGAGTTTTGGCCAAATTCAAACGGCCATAATTTCTTGCTCAGGATGAGTTAGAGGCACTTCCAAATATGGTAGGAAAGATCTTAGAATGATATTTCCAACGCCACCGAATTTGTGCGATTTTGAGTTTGTATGAGTAAGATATACCCTTTGAAAGTTGGGTTGTTGGATTAAAGAAAGTCTAAATCTGGATTTTAAAAGTGTAATTTAGTCTTTTCCTTACCTAATTATTCTAATTCATTTTTAGGAGTTTAATTGGGGTAAAATCAGATTTCAGCCAGTTTTAGAAAAGTGAATTTCACGCTAGAGCTTGGAGAAAGGAGAAAAGAGAAGAAAGGAGAAGAACGTTCAAGATTCGTTCAAGATTCGTCGAGATTAGCTTGTGAATTTCATCGGGGGTGATCCCTACAAGGTATGTGAGATCACATAGCGTTGTGTTAGTTCACCCACACGCCAATCATGATTTATTTCAGCGAATTTTACTTCTTGAAAACTTAGAAATTGAGTTCTTGATGGGTTTGTTGAAGTTTTATTAAATTGTTGATTCGTTGAAATCGTGGAGGAGTCGTTTGATTCGAATCCGTGAATTGAGGTTTGATTTTAATTAGAATCTGATGTACTTTGAACATATAATCGATTCTAAGTATTTCGGGAAAGAACCCATGGAGTTTAGAGATGGAAAACTAAGAAGAAATTTCGTCGGACAAATCTGGGTAGTGATGGCGCGTTGCAGAGCTAGTCCCTAGTTTTGGGAAAAGTCATTTCGCGTCGCGGAGCGGTCACAGACCGGTCACGGACCGTTCTGCCTCAAAAGTTGTTTTCGAATTTTGATCTTTTCTCATGTTTAGCTATCTAAAATCATTCCTAAACATCATGAGATCTTTCCAATCACAAATCACAATCCTTGAATCCATAATTCAATTCAAGGACCAGTTAAGAGTCAAGTCAAGAGAAGTTCTTAGAGTTTTCAAAAGTCTTTTACAAATATTTTTAACTTTGTTTTAAGACTTAAAGTTCAAGTTGAGTAAAGATTAAAGAGTAAAGTTGAAGTTCATTTCTTCAAAGGTATATGGAGACTATGTATTCCCAAAGGGTTTAAATTGTTTTCACATTTAAACAAAAAAGGAAACCTCAATTTCCAAAGGGCCTTCGGGCTAGTGTTCAGAAAAGAGTAATCGCTTTCTTAATGAAGCAAGAGGGGAAACTTTGATTTCCAAGATAGCGTTTGAGCTAAGTTTTTTTAGCACTAATCTCAAATCACAGAAGAAGTATGTTTCAAACATAAGAGCTAATATTATATTATTTTTGGGAGTAGTATTGAGCACCGATATGGGGGAGAGTTCAGACAACTCACAGCCTCTATAAACCATGTAGCCACCATGGGTAGAAAAGGGTCATACTTTTTAGATGATTCCTTTAGTGCTTTTTAGCATAGACTAGTGGATCCACTTAGTAGTTCAGGTTCTATACCCTCGGCAAGGTATAAGACGGTCTTGGCAGCGTGAGGCAAAAAAATGTATCATCACAATAGCTCTTAAGTGATGGTTGTCGGTTAGAGAAACTCCCACATAAGTAATTGTATTCTTATATACACAGTTTATTTGTATGTTTACATACATTTCAGAGTTATATGTATCTTTGCATACACACAGAGTTAACATCATGTTTAAAACAACTTTTCTTTATATTGCACTTATTTTATACTATTTTATATTGAAATGAGTTCAGTTATGTTGAGTTGAGTTGGGCCAGGTAAGTTCTTCAGATTCCTTTCAAGCCTATGTTGTGTTTAGCATTCCAACTCGCATACTCGTACATTCAATGTACTGATAGCAGTTGACCTGCATCTTATTATGATGCAAACACAGGTAACTAGGATCGGCATCCAGCGCATCGTTGATCCGGTGAGCACTCCAGAGTCAGTTGGTGAGCCTCCTTGCATTCCGGAGGACTCCTTTTATTGTTTTCAGTTTTATTATTAGTTCATTAGGATGTCACGGGCCTGTCCCAACATCCAACTCAGTTGTTTAGAGGCTTTACAGACAGACAGTCAGTTAGTTAAGTTCATTTGTCACTACTTTATTATTGGCTTATGTTTTTTAGACTTGAGATTTCCATTTTGGCCAAGTTGAATGTTGACTTTTAAACATTCTAAGTTTTGATCATTATAAATATGCATATAGTCTTCCGTTGAGTAAGTTAGCCAGGCCAAGAGTTCGCTTGGGGCCATCAATGGTTCTCGAGTGCCAGTCTCGCCCAGGGTGTAGGCTCGGGGCGTGACAATCTTGGTATTAGAGCACAGAGTTCAAGAGTCCTAGGGAGTCTATAAAGTCGTATCTGTAGAGTCTTGTTTATCGGTGTGAAGCGCGCCACATCTATAATTAGGAGGCTGCAACACTTAGGAAAATTTCTCACTTCTTTCACACTCATTTCGTGCGTTAGAGTTTGATCACTAAAAGGTTTCTTTCTAATCCGTGCTTGCACGTGTTTTTAGATAATCATGCCTCCACGAAGATCTGTCAGAGGTCGCCTTGCTACGCGTAATGTTGAAGAGCAAGAGTTACCGAATGCACCTGAAGTGCAACCTCAAGGGGAAGTCACTAATGCTTAATTCAGAGAAGCAATTAGGATGATGAGTCAAGCTGTGACTAACCAGGTTGGGCAGCAAAGAGGAGCTCGACAAGAAGGGGCTGACACTTCAAGGATTCATGAGTTCTTGAGGATGAACCTTCTAAGTTTCACGTGTTTGAGTACTACAGAGGATCCGGAGAATTTTATTGAAGAACTGAAGAAGGTATTTGAGGTTATGCATGTTGCCGATGCTGAGCGAGTTGAACTAGTTGCATATCAACTGAAGAATGTTGATAGGACTTGGTTTGATCAGTGGAAAGAGGGTAGAGCTGAGGATGCACCACCTGCGAATTGGGCCTATTTTGAGGAGGCTTTCTTGGGGCGTTTCTTTCCCCGGGAACTAAAAGAGGCTAAGGTACGAGAGTTCCTCACACTTAAGCAAGATTCTTTGAGTGTTCATGAGTATGGATTAAAGTTCACCCAACTGTCCCGTTATGCTCCGGAAATGGTTGCAGACATGAGGAGTAGAATGAGCTTGTTTATTGCTGGGTTGGCTCGTCTGTCGAGTAAAGAAGGTAGGGCTGCAATGCTGATAGGTGACATAGATATCTCAAGGTTAATGGTATATGTGCAGCAGGTTGAGGAAGAGAAGCTAAGGGATAACGAAGAGTTTAAGGACAAGAGAGCTAAGACAAGGAACGTGTCCGGACAGCAGAAGAGTAATGCCAACCGGTCATCCTTCCAACAGAAATAGAAGGGTCCTGCTCCATCATTTGCTAGTGCACCTGCACCTAAGAATAAAGGTGAGTACAATAGTCAGAATTTCAGAGCTAAACCTGCTTATTCTTAGGGTAGCATGGCGCAAGGGGGTAGTAAGCCTCCTGCCTGCGCTAAGTGTGGTAGGAACCACTCAGGTACATGTCGTGAGGGCTCCACTGGTTGTTTCAAATGTGGTCAGAATGGGCATTTCATGCGAGAGTGTCCAAAGAACAAGTAGGGAAATGGTAATGGGGGCAATAAAGCTCAGTCCTCTTCAGTTGCTCCACCAGACAGAGCTGCACCTAGAGGAGCTACTTCCGATACTGGCTGAGGAACAAACCACTTGTATGCTATCAATAGTCACCAAGAGCAAGAGGATTCGCCAGATGTTGTCATTGGTATGATCCAAGTCTTTGACTTTACTGTTTATGATTTGCTAGACCCATGAGCGAGTTTGTCTTTTGTAACTCCATATGTTGCTATGAATTTTGATGTTATTCCTGAGCAACTTAGTGAACCATCCAGTGTTTCTACACCTGTTGGTGAGTCTATTCTAGCAGAGAGAGCCTATCGTGATTGTCCCATTTCCGTCAATCACAAGAGTACCATGAATGATTTAATTGAATTAGACATGGTAGATTTTGATGTCATTCTTGGTATGGACTGGCTTCATGCCTGTTATGCCTCAGTTGATTGTAGAACTCGAGTTGTCAAGTTTCAGTTTCCAAATGAGCCAGTCTTAGAGTGGAAAAGCAGTTCAGTAGTGCCTAAGGGTCGTTTCATTTCGTAACTTAAGGCAAGGAAGTTAGTTTCTAAGGAGTGTGTCTATCACTTAGTCCGAGTTAATTACGTTAGTGTTGAGATACCTCATATTCAGTCAGTTTCAGAAGTAAGAGAGTTTCCAGAAGTCTTTCCTGACGATCTTCTCGGAGTCCCTCCTGAAAGAGAGATAGACTTCGGTATAGACCTTCTTCCAGATACTCGTCCTATATCTATCCCTCCTTTAGAATGGCACCAACAGAGTTGAAAGAGCTTAAAGAGAAGTTAAAGGATCTCTTAGATAAGGGCTTTATTCAACCAAGTGTCTCACCTTGGGGCGCTCCGGTCTTGTTTATAAGAAAGAAAGATGGTTCCATTAGGATGTGTATAGATTACCGCCAATTGAACAAGGTTACCATCAAGAACAAATATCCTCTCCCAAGGATTGATGATTTATTCTATCAACTTCAGGGTGCCACATATTTATATAAGATAGATCTCAAATCAGGCTACCATCAGTTAAGAGTAAGGGAATGCGATATTCCAAAGACAACTTTCAGGACCCGTTATGGTCATTATGAGTTTTTGGTCATGTCTTTTGGCCTGACTAATGCACCAGCAGCGTTCATTAACCTTATGAATAAAGTCTTCAAACCTTATTTAGATATGCTTGTTATCATCTTCATTGATGAAATACTAATCTATTCAAGGAATGAAGAAGATCATGCTAGTCATCTCAGAATAGTACTTCAGACTTTGAAAGATAAGGAGCTATATGCTAAGTTCTCTAAATATGATTTTTGGCTTGAGTCTGTGGCATTCTTAGGCCACATTGTGTCTGGAGAGGAAATTAAAGTTGATACTCAGAAAATTGAGGTAGTGCAAAATTGGCCCAGACCCACATCTCCAACTGATATTAGGAGTTTCTTAGGTTTGGCTGGCTATTATAGAAGGTTTGTAGAGGGGTTCTCATACATTTCATCCCCTTTGACCAAGTTGACTCAGAAAACAGTGAAGTTTCAATGGTCTGAAGCTTGTGAGAAAAGCTTTCAGGAATTGAAAAAGAGGTTGACTACTGCCCCAGTATTGACCTTACCAGAAGGTACACAAGGCTTTGTGGTGTATTGTGATGCATCTAGAGTTGGTTTGGGTTGTGTATTAATGCAAAATTGCAAGGTTATAGCTTATGCCTCCAGACAGTTGAAAGTTCATGAGAAGAACTACTCAACCCATGATTTATAATTGGCTGCTTTGGTATTTGCTTTGGAAATATGGCACCATTATCTTTATGGTGTTCATATGGATGTGTTCACCGATCACAAGAGCCTTCAGTATGTGTTTACTCAAAACGAGCTCAATCTCAGACAGAGGAGGTGGTTAGAATTACTCAAGGATTATGACATGAGTATTCTTTACCACCCAGGTATGGATAATGTTGTTGTTGATGCCTTAAGCAGGTTGTCTATGGGTAGTACCGCCTATGTTGAGGAAGAGAAGAGAGAGTTAGCAAAAGATGTGCATAGACTTGCACGCTTGGGAGTCAGACTTATGGATTCCACAGAAGGAGGAGTAGTGGTGATGAATGGGGTTGAATCATCATTAGTCTCAGAAGTAAAACGCAAGCAAGACCAAGACCCTATTTTTCTTGAATTGAAGGTAAATGTTCATAAGCAAAAAGTAATGGCTTTTGAACAAGGGGGAGATAATGTATTGAGGTATCAAGGCAGGTTGTGTGTACCAATGGTGGATGGGCTCCAAGAGAGGATCATGGAGGAAGCTCATAGCTCCAGATATTTCATTCATCCGGGTTCCACAAAGATGTATCGTGATCTGAGAGAGGTGTATTGGTGGAATAGCATGAAGAAGGGCATTATAGAATTTGTTGCTAAGTGCCCAAATTGCCAACAAGTTAAAGTAGAGCATCAAAGGCCCGGTGGTTTGGATCAAAATATAGAACTTCCAAAATGGAAGTGGGAGATGATTAATATGGACTTCATCACAGGTTTACCAAGGTCTCGCAGGCAGCATGATTCTATTTGGGTGATTATCGACAGAATGACAAAATCAACCCACTTTTTGCTGGTAAAGACCACCCATTCAGCAGAAGATTATGCCAGGTTGTATATTCAGGAGGTGGTAAGACTTCATGGAGTCCCTGTTTCGATTATATCAGATAGGGGTTCTCAATTTACTGCACAGTTTTGGAAGTCATTCTAGAAAGGCTTGGGTTCAAAGGTGAACTTGAGTACTGCTTTTCATCCTCAGATAGATGCTCAAGCAGAGCACACTATTCAGACCTTAGAGGATATGTTGAGGGCCTTTGTGATTGATTTCAAAGGTAATTGGGATGATCACCTACCCCTTATTGAATTTGCATACAATAATAGTTACCACTTTAGCATTCAGATGGCTCCATATGAAGCTCTTTATGGGAGAAGATGCAGATCTCATATTGGATGGTTTGAAGTTGGTGAAGGAGGGTTGATAGGACCATATCTAGTTCATCAAGCTATAGAGAAGGTGAAAGTGATTCAAGAGAGGTTGAAAATGGCGAAGAGTCGTCAAAAATCCTACACTGATGTTAAAATAAGAGCATTAGAGTTCGAAGTAGATGATTGGGTATATCTTAAAGTTTCACTCATGAAGGGTGTTATAAGGTTTGGTAAGAAAGGGAAACTTAGTCTTCGATATATTGGCCCTTACATAATATCGAAAAGGGTAGGTAATGTAGCTTATGTGTTGGAGATACCACAAGAGTTAGCCGCGGTTCATCCGGTGTTTCACATCTCCATGTTGAAGAAATGCATGAGCGATCCTTCATTGATCATACCAACAGAAAATATTGAGATCAAGGATAGCTGATCTTATGAGGAGATTCATGTTCATATTCAGATCGCCAAGTTCGCAAGTTGAGGACAAAAGAGGTAGCATCAGTCAAAGTCCTTTGGAGGAACCAATTTATTGAGGAAGCTACTTGGGTAGATGAGGGGGATATGAAGATGAGATATCCACATCTCTTTGAATCCAGAGAAAGTGCAGACCAAGGTACTAATTCTCTTCTTAGTACTCCTTAAATTATGAGGGAGCATGTTGTTTGTTTGCACCTGATGTTACCACCCTTAGCCTAGTAAGAAGTAATCACATCTCGCAATTTGAAATAGCTTGGAAGCAGCTAAGAACTAGAAATAATCATTTTTGGAAATAATTAAAATCTGGAAATTTGTTTAAGTTAGGAAAAATTGATTTTTATCCAACTTCAAACGGCCATAACTTCTAGCTCAGGATGAGTTAGAGGTAATTCCAAATATGGTAGGAAAGATCTTGGAATGATTTTTCCAACGCCGCCGAGTTTGCGGGATTCCGAGTTCGTATGAGTAAGATATGCCATTTGGAAGTTGGGTTGTTGGATTAAGGAAAGTCTAAATCCAGATTTTAAAAGGGTAATTTAGTCTATTCCTTACCTAATTATTCTAATTCATTTTTAGGAGTTTAATTGGGGTAAAGTCAAATTTCAGTCAGTTTTAGAAAAGTGAATTTCACGCTAGGGCTTGGAGAAAGGAGAAAAGAGGAGAAAGGAGAAGAACATTCAAGATTCGTTCAAGATTCATCGAGATTAGCTTGTGGATTACATCGAGGGTGATCCCTACAAGGTATGTGAGATCACATAACGTTGGGTTAGTTCACCCACGCGCCAATCATGATTTATTTTAGCGAATTTAACTTCTTGAAAGCTTAGAAATTGAGTTCTTGATGGGTTTGTTGAAGTTCTATTAAATTATTGATTCGTTGAAATAGTTGAGGAGTTGTTTGATTTGAATCCGTGAATTTAGGTTTGATTTTAATTAGAATATGATGTACTTTAAACATATAATTGATTCTAAGTGTTTCGGGAAAGAACCTATGGAGTTTAGAGGGTTTAGAGCTGGAAAACGAAGAATAAATTTCGTTGGCCAAATCTGGGTAGTGATGGTGCGTCACGGAGCTAGTCCCCACTTTTGGGAAAAGTCATTTCGCGTCGCGGAGTGGTCATGGACCATTCTACCTCAAAATTTATTTTTGAAGCCAAAAATTAAATATCTCTCCGCGTCGTGGACCCACCCTCAGATATTGATTTTGATCTTTTCTCATGTTTAGCTATCTAAAATCATTCCTAAACATAATTCAATTCAAGGACCAGTTAAGAGTCAAGTCAACAGAAATTCTTAGAGTTTTCAAAAGTCTTTTACAAATATTTTTAACTTTGTTTTAAGACTTAAAGTTCAAGTTGAGTAAAGATTAAAGAGTAAAGATGAAGTTCATTTCTTCAAAGGTATATGGGGGCTATGTATTCCCAAATGGTTTAAAATATTTTCACATTTAAACAAGAAAGAAAACCTCGATTTCCAAAGGACCTTCGGGCTAGTTTTCAGAAAAGAGTAATCGCTTTCTAATTGAAGCAAGAGGGGAAACTTTGATTTCCAAGATAGCGTTTGAGCTAAAAAATTTAGCACTAATCTCAAATCACAGAAGAATTATGTTTTAAACATAAGAGCTAATATTATATTATTTTTGGGAATAGTATTGAGCACTGATATGGGAGAGAGTTCAGACAACTCACAACTCCCAAAAACCATGTAGCCACCATGGGTAGAAAAGGGTCATACTTTTTAGATGATTCCTTTAGTGCTTTTTAGCATAGACTAGTGGATCCACTTAGTATTTCAGGTTTTATACCCTCGACAAGGTATAGGACGGCCCTGGCAGCGTGAGGCAAAACTTTGTAGCATCACAATAACTCTTAAGTGATGGTTGTCGGTTAGAGAAACTCCCACAGAAGTAATTCTATTCTTATATACACAGTTTATTTGTATTTTTACATACATTTCAGAGTTATATGTATCTTTGCATACGCACAAAGTTCACATCATGTTTTAAACAACTTTTTTTTATATTGCACTTATTTTAAACTACTTTATATTGAAATGAGTTCAGTTATGTTGAGTTGAGTTGGGCCAGGTAAGTTCTTCAGATTCCTTTCAAGCCTATGTTGTGTTTAGCATTCCAACTCGCATACTCGTACATTCAATGTACTGATGCTAGTTGGCCTGGATCTTATTATGATGCAGACACAGGTAACTAGGATCGGCATCCAGCGCATCGTTGATCCAGTGAGCACTCCAGAATCAGTTGGTGAGCCTCCTTGCATTCCGGAGGACTCCTTTTATTGCTTTCAGTTTTATTATTAGTTCATTAGGATGTCGTGGGCCTGTCCTGACATCCATGTCAGTTGTTTAGAGGCTTCATAGACAGACAGTCACACTACAAGAAAGGGGTGAATTACATGAGGATTTTCGTGGGGATTAGTATGAAAATTTGCAGGAAAATAAGTTTCCTGCAGATTTTCATACTAATCCCTAGGAAAATCCCCATGTAATTCACAGCTTTTCTGTAGTGTCAGTTAGTTAAGTTCATTTGTCACTACTTTATTATTGGCTTATGTTTTTTAGACTTGAGATTGCCATTTTGTCCAAGTTGAATGTTGACTTTTAAACATTCAAAGTTTTGATCATTATAAATATGCATATAGTCTTCCGCTGAGTAAGTAAGTCAAGCCAAGGGTTCTCTTAGGGCCAACAATGGTTCTCGAGTGTCAGTCTCGCCCAAAGTGTAGGCTCGGGGGGCGACAATATATTTGTTCTTGCTTCATTATGATACTTGTATATGTATGAATGTTGCAATATTGATCACACTTGTTGTAAATGAGATAGATGAATGATGATCGCCATTAAATCATGACTTAAATGTATGATCTTGATGATATTCTTGTGATTGTGATTGTGATTGTGGTGTGTTGAATGGATCGGTTGCCACATTCCGGCATAACTAACTTGGATCGATTGCCACGTTCCGACATAACTATGAGATCGGTTGCCACGTTCTGGGATAATTATGGGATCGGATACCACGTTCCGATATGTTAATTATTTGGGTTTGGGTTCCATGAGAGGACCGATGATTTGATATAAAATGTGAAGTTGTTCGCTTTTCGTAAATGTTGATAATATTGTATATGTTGCTATATATGCATGTGATTATAATATTGTCTTGACCTGCTTATGTTGCACTTAGTGGGATAGCCGCATGATCCTACCAGTACACTGTGGTTGTGTACTGATACTGCACTTGCTCTTATTTTTGTTGAGTATAGGGCATATTCAAGCGGCTACTGACAGACCTCACTTAGGAGATCATTGATCATTCGAATTCAAGGGCGAGGTAATTCTTTCGCGATGCCATTGGTTCTCTTTCGTCTATGTCCACCATTTCCAGACTTAGATTATGTTCTATTAGTTATTAGTACATTAGTTGGGGGTTGCATCCCTTCTTGTTTAGACTTGATTCATTGTTAGATGTTTTGGTACATTGACTTTCAGGTTCTAGGTTGTTCTTCCGCATTATTTAGTTTTGTTAGACTTTTATTGTAGTTTATGGGAACTCCCTATTTATTTCCTTAGTATTTAACTTGCTTCCGTAACTTAAATGCCTTAGTTTTGGTTTAGTTGCTTGGTTTGAGTTGTAGTAGTGGTTCTCCCACCG
>JAJONZ010008656.1:0-16797 GCA_029582445.1 Solanum paucissectum
AAGTTAAATTCTTTTAAAATATTTAAAATACAAATTTGAACTTCTCAAATTTGAAATTTGAAACTTGAAACTTGAAATTTGAAATTTGAAATTTGAAAACTTAAGCATTTTTTATTAGCTAAAAATGTTATTGAAAACTAAATAAACTAACATATAATTTCAATACAAATAAATAAACATATATAAAAAAATAAAATCCCACGTCCCGTCCCATCCCGTCCCGCCAAACCCCGTCACATCCCGTATATATAGTGGGACGGGATGGGAGAATTTTTTATCCCCCCAATTTCGGTCCCCCCAAAATCCCGGCCAATTGTTCCTCTGTCCCGTCCCGTCCCCCAGTCCCCGTCTCCGTCCCCTTGCCAGCCCTATATTGAGTACATCTAATAGTCATTAGTATTATTATTATTACATACTGAACTAGTGATACTGTTGATGTTTCTAATTGATTACCAAAGATATGTTGTTAGTTTGTTGGACGATCAGTTTGTTAGCTTTCTTTTTGAGGTGATTCTGGTGAAATGTATATGACACCTAGCTCTACCCATTATGCATTCATCTATCATTTTAATTACAACAGAAAAACACAATATGTAAGAAATGTGTTTTAGATACTTATTTTCTTCGAGCTTATGGTCTTTATATTGATGACAGTTGCTGGAAGATTTACATGGAAAGCAAACACAAGAATCAGATATGCAAAAAGAATTGGACAACTTGAAAGATAACTTGACTTTTGAGAAATGGCTGCATATGATTGTGACAAATTCAGATCTTTGTGTGATGAAAAAGATGCAGAGCTTAAGGTATTTGTTAAATGCGATTCAATTTAATTTATGAAGAAGACAATCATCTCATTTTATTACTCCATTCGTTACAGGTTGCCCAAATGGAGAGGCGAAACTTAGAAATGCAGCTTTCGAAGTTGAGTTCTCAAGGTTTGAAGAAAAATATTCCGAAAGAATTGGTTGAAGCAAATAATCAAGTAAAGCTATAAATTTATATTTGACTTTGTTCTTATCCAGATTAGTCAGCTACAAAACACAAACATGTGACTTTCACTTGCAGGTCTTAGAAAAGATCCAAGAAGAGGTGAAAGCTCGTGCTATGTTGCGTACTGCAGAAGAAACAAAGAGGAAGCTTCTGAGTGAAAAATCATCACTTGAGAAAAAAATCATAGAACTGGAGAAAAGGAAATCAAGTGAGGTAAGTTACCTAAATATATCTTGTTTAGCGTGAATTATATATTTAATATAAAGTGGAGTACTGTTGTAGTATTGAGCAAGATAGAGTCTATGTAGTAATGCAATTAGATGTTAATCAAAAGAGTCTAACTGCTCTAGTTTTGTAAGTTGTTAGCTTATCTGCTAACTTTTGGGGCAATTGATGCTTCTCTTTCGTTCTTGATTTTTTTCAAAAAAAATAATTAAATGAGTAACTGAGATGTGGAATAATTTGTAACCAGATGATTATACTTCAAAGTTTCAACATGTTCTGTTGAATGAAGTTTTTAGTTTTGAGAAATGTGTTTGTCAATACATGCTTAATATTGAGATTGCTGGAGCCTTTTTTCATTCCTGCTAATTCCTTCAAATTTAGATTGGTTTTCCAGGTAATTGGTTCAAGCAATCATAGAATTAGTATTTTGTAGTCTTCTAAGATGCGTTTGTTTTGTTTTTTCATGTTTCTTAATGCAGTTCAGTATACAAAATGTTATTAATATATAGTCGAAGTTGATGTGATTATGCTTAGTAGAGGTGGTGGTGGAGAAGGCTAGAAAATTTATGTCATGGATTGGTGACATTGTTTTTTGAATGGATTGCGATTTATGGTTCACTTAGATCACATTAACAGTTGATATTCTAGTGTGAGAACTGAAAGTTAGACTATAACAATTGTCTAAGATGTCACAAACCTTTCATTTACTCATAGGACCTAAATTTTTATGTACAAAGCTTAGATAAACATCTTAATCCATAATGACTTACACTGCTTGCTTCCCAAATGACTGTTTTTCCTACTTTTCATGTAAATATTGCAACTCTCTTGGTTTTCACATCCAAGTAACCTTAATGGAAATATAGTGTTATCTAAAGTGAAACACACAAACCATTAAGGAAAAAAATTGTTTGTGTGCTAAGATTGTGCTGGGCATACATAAATCAAAGAACTATTAGTACTAAAGCGGCAATAGTATTAACCAAATAATCACGTTTCCCAGCCTTGGTAGAGTTCTAGGATGTTAACATAGTTGAAGGCTTGGAGCAAAGGAACTTTGTGTTGACACTGATTTAAATATAGAGAACTAGTAAAAAAACATAAAACTAAATACTACAGAAAAGAAGTAGTGTTGAAAGGATATTAATCTTCAAGTATAATAAAATTCTAGCAACACTACAAATGAAAAGTATGTAAACATTAGAATCTTTTTTTTTCCGAAAATATTATCATTACAGTTTTTTCTTAAGTGTAAATGAAATAAGGAGATCTACCGGTAGATCAAAGCGAGTTGGGGAGTACTTAGTAGAGTGTATTATCATGTTATTCTCTCTGATTTTTAAGTTTATATTTGTGTATTTTATAACTTTGTCAAGATATATATAAGTATATTTATCTTTTATTTGCAGGATGAAAATGCATAATTCAACACTGCTGCTTCAAGACAAGTATTACTGGAAGATGATTATTCAGAAATTACTAGATTATTAGAATATATATTATTAATGACCTTAGTTATTATTTTTTTCTTACCAGTAAACATGTAGAAGTATTTAATTTCTTACAAGTAGTAAACATATATATCTAGTGCATCAAACTTATGTATCGACCTTTGCAAATTTGTTCAATTCTTAATTTAAATATTTGTGTAAATTTTCTAAAAGAAATGTGTGTTGTGTAGGTAAAAACTACTCACAAATTATAGCTAATAGTGTATTGAATCTATATGATCTCTTGCAACAAAATCTTTTGTTGCTAAAAGCCTTCCCAACAAATTACTAACTATTTTTTTGTTAAGTTTTTGCAACAACTAGTGTTGTTGGTAAAAATAATAATTTGTGGCAACAACAAATTTTGTTGCGAAAACTTTTATAGGCCACAATTATGCGAATGTAAAGCAACATTTTTTTTTGGTTGCGTTAAGTCGGTTTTTGGCATCAATATATTTTGTTGTTGCAAAAACTTTTCGCATCGGCATTTATTGCAACAATTTTTTTGTTGTTGCCAAAGTACTTTTCGCAACAACATTAAGTATATAGCAACAAAAAATGTTGTTGGGAAATACCATTTTTCTTGTAGTAAGATTTCAAATGAATTAACATCAAGAACTCATAGGATTTGCTTTCAAAATAATACAACTCGCTGAATTGAATCATGATTGGCGTGTGGGTGAACTAACTCAATGCTATGTGATCTCACATACCTTGTAGGTATCACCCCTTGATGAAATCCACAAGCGATTCTTGAAGAACTTGACGAATCTTGCTCCTTCTCCCTCTTTTCTCCTCTTCTTTTCTCTTTTCTCAAAACCCTAACTTAGGTTTTCAAAAGCGTAAACTGACCAAGTTCAGTTTAGACCCCAAATAAACACCTAAAAATGAAATAAAATACTAGAGTAAGGAAAACACCATAATGCTAATGCCCTTCTAAAATCCGGATGAGACTTTTCTTATTTGAACATCCCAACTTCAAATGGGCATTTCTCACTCATACAAACTCGGAATCGTGCAAACTCGGAGGCGTTCGAAAGATAATTCCAAGATCTTTCATACGGTATCTGGAAGCACACCTAACTCATCCCGAGATAAGAGTTATAGTCGTTTGAAGATGACCCAAAACTCAAACTTAGCTTAACTTAACAAATATTCCACATTTTTTTCATTCTTTCCTAAAATGACTCTTTCCAATTCTAACTCTTTCTAGTTCTTTCAAATAACGAGATGTTACAGAAGGCTACCCATAGATGAAAAGCTACCATACCTTATTGAAGATTTATCACAAATTTGAGGAGAAAAATCTTGATTTTCAAGCCCTAGTTTCAACTTCTTCTTCTTCTTCTTCTTCCTTGGAGTTCTAGAGAGAGAATTTTTGGAGAAGATGAACTCTTTTGGGTTTTGATTTTGGGTTTTGGGAATTAAAGGAGTAAATGGGTTGGTGAATGACTTAAAATGGCTTATATAGGTGTATAAAAAATAATATAAAACGACCTCATTTAATAACTACCTAATTTGGAATTACCTAAAATAACCCCCACTTTAAAGTGGGGTGCCAGGCCTCACGACCAGGTTCACGACCCGTCAAAGGCACCACGGCTCGTGGTGGTGCCCGTGGTCCCTTGGCTAGTAGCCTCCCTTAGCGTGGCAAGCCCCCAAGTGGTGAAGGCAACCCCACGAGCCTTCTCACAGTTCGTGGCTCGTGAAGGGGAGCCTTTTTTGGGCAGCATTGTGAGCTCACTGCCTCACCAACCATGGGTGGCATCACGACTCGTGGTGGCCACAACAAGTTGTGAAGGCCCTCGTGGTCATGGTGGGCAGTGGCTAGGCACATTTTGGCAAGCCTTGGCCCCCTTGCCACTGCCCTCACCCACATCCCTTAACTCTTGACGTTAACCCTCACGTTTATGCTCTAGTTCAACCTACTAAATTATGGGGTGTTACACCCCCCTCCCTGCCGTCAATTTCTTTTTTTATATATATATATATAAATCATTTTTTAAAATATTTCAAATTTTAAAAAATTCATTATTTACATTTCATTTTTTACGCCACCTCTACAACCCACCCCCCAGCCACCTTCGTTAATTTTTATTTTTTCTTAAAAAATATTTTTGAAAAATATTTCAAATAGGGTCAGATTTTGGAATGGTCATCGGAGTTTTGTCCTAGTTCGAATGTCAGAGTCGGGTCCTAGATCGATTATCGGGTCAAAAATAATTTTCTAAAGAGTATTTTTTAGTCTCAAGCCAAAAATAAAAGATGTTTTCAGGAAAATGTTTTTCATTCACCAATCAAACATTAAAAAAATATTTTTCAGAAAATATTTTCTACTCACCAACCAAACATGAGAAAATAAGTTAGACATCCACTTGTTTTTCAAGAATTTATTTTCTAGAAAAACATTTTCCTTCATACCAAACACACTAATATTCTATCTCAACAAAGATCAAGCACACTGGACAAACTTAGAATTTTTGAAAAATGTTTCAAATTTTAAGATGTTTTACCTCACACAACCCCACCACCCCTATACCCCCACCCCCAAAAAAAATGTTTTTCAAAAATATTTGAATTTGTTTTTACACCAGTCCCCCGGCCCCCACCACCCCATCAATTTTACTTTTTTAAAAAATATATTTTTTGGAAAGTATTTCAAATTTTATTTTATTTTATTTTATTTTATTTTATTTCTTATGCCACCCCTATACCCTATCCCCCCCCCACGCCACCCCGTAATTTTTTTTCAAAAAATATTTCAATTTTTTTTTTTCATTTTTACGCCAACCCTACCTCCACCACCCCCCATCCAGGCCATTCCCATTATTTTTTTTGGGAAATATTTCAAACTTTTAAAATTATTATTTTTTATGTCACCTCCACCCCTACCCCACCCCCCAGCTGCCCCCACGACCCCGTCAATTTTTTTCTCAGGTCCTGGGTCAAATCTTAGGGTAGAATTTTGGAACGGTCATTAGGGTCTTGTCCTAGTTTGGCTATCGGGGTTGATTTTTGGATAAGAAATTATTTTCCTAAACAGTATTTTCTTAGTCCCAAGCCAAAAATAAAAAATATTTACTGAAAATATTTTTTATTCACCAACCAAACATTAAAAAATATTTTTCAGAAAATATTTTCTACTCTCCAACCGAACATGAGAAAATAAGTTAGAAATGCACTTGTTTTCCAATAAAACATTTTCCTTCATACCAAACACACCCTAAATTTTGTTATAATTTAAGGTGTGTTTAGTATGAAGGAAAACATATTGGTTTGCTTAAATGTTTTGGAAAATGTTTTCCAAATCAACTCATTTTCCTCAAATTTAAGGAAAATGACTCCCCTTCAAAGATTAAGGAAATCATTTTCCAAAATTCTATTTCATCCTTCAATATATTTTTTTCTTACCCTGTCCCATACCCGACCCTTCCCATCAAAAAAAATAATTTAAAATTTAAAATATATATTTTTATCCCTACCCCTAAACCAGCCCCCCTCCCCAAGCAAAATAAATAAATAAATAACAATTTATTTTTGAAAAACATTAAAATTTTAAGATTTTTTTACCTCACCCAACACCTACCACCCCTACCCCCTACCCCCATAATATTTTTTTTTTGGTCAAATAATTCAATTTTAATAAAAAAAAAAATTATGCCATCCCCACTCCCCACCTAGGCTACCATCTGTCAATCCAACCCTACCCCCCCCCCCTTTCAATTTTTTTATTTTTTAAAATTGTTTTTGAAAAATATTTCAAATTTATATTTTTTTCATTTTTTACGCTGCCCCCATCCCTCCTCCCCCCGGCCACCCCCCACCTAGGCCACCCTCCGCCATTTTTTTTTTTAAAAAAATTGTTTCTGAAAACCATTTCAAATTTAAAAGAATTTCATTTTTTACGCCACCCCCCAACCACCCAGGTAATATTTTTTTAAATTGTTTTTGGAAAATATTTCAAAATATTTTTTTTTTTTCATTTTTTATGCCACCCCACCCCTATGCCCCCCCACCCGCCGCCCTGCTCCCCATCAAAAAAATAAAATTTAAATTTTTGAAAAATATTTCAAATTTTTTAAATTTGATTTTTACGCCACCCTACCCCTACCCCTACCCCACCCATCCCCCAACCACGACCCCTGACAAATTTTTTTTAAAATTTTTTTTTTTGAAAATAATTCAAAATTTTAAAATTTCATTTTTTACTCCACCGGTCAGAAATTAATATTCTAAAGAGAATTTTATAGTTTCAAGCAAAAACATATATTTTCTGGAAATATTTAGAAGATGGAGAAGAAGGGTGTGGTGAGACACCATTTGGTTGAAGGTTTTGCAGACTTGCTACCCATCGTGTGCTTGACATACTATTTGTTGAGCCACACTTGTCGATAAGCTACTAACATTAGCTTCATTATGCACTTGACATTGAAATTATCTTCCCAAAGAAAGGATAGATTGATTCTTTATTACACAAAATTAAGAATTGAGGTATGTAAAGATAAAACCTCTTTCGCAGCTAAGCCACAACTTCCATGTCATATGTTTCTCTTAATGAGTCAAAAGGACATTAGACTACACATGAAAAGAGTCCTTACATGCTACAAGCTTCATTTTAACATGTTTCCATCTCTTAAATTGAGCTTTCGCATCACTTGATACAATCTCATAAGCCCTCGAGTTGTCCATGTTTATATATTTGAATACATATCCCTCTATTATAAGATGTCTAGTTCCTCTAAGTTAAGATGAATAATGTAACTAGCTTAATCAGTGGCGGATCTAGGATCTTAGGCTCGTGGGTGCTCACTTTTATTATTATAAAGCTACTATAAATCACATAGTATAATTATATAAGTGTACAATTATTTAAACGTTATAGTTAAAAACTCTTCATTTCTTAGAAAAACTAAAATACCTTGATGGATTTTTAACCACCCAATATTTTACAAGAAAACAATGATTATTTTTTATCAAAAAAAATTAAATCATAAGAAACTACATAAAATATAAGAGAAAATTTGAAACTAAAGGTAAAGTAAATAAAGTATAAATGGAGGAGAAGGAAGTTGAAACAAAATTTAAAGGAAAATCATAAATAAAGTCTAAGAATTATATGGGAGAAAAAGAAGGAAATATTTAAGGGAAAATTATATAAAATTGCAAACTATTAATTAAAATTAAATGTTATAGTCATAGTTTATTTTATTTGTAATTCGCAGCAAACATCCCATTTTTTGTCATCTGATTCGGTATACAATTAGCCATTTTCGGTATACAATTAGCCATTTTATACATTTCGGTATAAAATGTATAAAATGTGTTTGTGTTTGTATAAAGCGAGAGAAAAGTGTATATACAAATACAAATACATATATTTTCGTCCTATACACTTATAATTATACAAATACAGATCTTATTATACAAATTATAATGTATAAATGAATTTGTACAAAACTGAACAATTTGTATAAAATTGGATGTATCTAGCGAATTATACAAATAAAAAACTCCAATAGCAAACATAAAATTTGCTATGGAGCACAATTATGCAAACTATAACTATAACATACAAATATGATTTTTATATTTGCTATATGTGAAAGTTGCTCAATATTTAACTATAAAGTAGAAAAATATACATAAGTTGAGTAATAAAAATATTTGAAGGAACTGGGTTTCGAACCCTCACCATGCTTAAAAGTGATGGCTTTAAGTTGGTTGCTAAACCAACACACCCATCAAGTTTCTTGATCAGTAGGTGCTGATTTATTAATATATCTATCTTACGAAAAGTTTCTATATAAATATATAAATTTACGTCAGGGTTAATGGGTGCTCGAGCACCCAAAATGTTATATGTGGGTCCTCCCCTGAGCTTAATAGATTAGTTTTTAATGTAACTAGTTAAACGGATCAGTTCCTATTGTATCTAGCTTAACATATCAGTTCCTAGTGTAACTAACTTAACTAATCGACTCATAGTGTAACGTTCTTGTCACGACTCGAGCCTACACTCTGGACGTGGCCGGCACTCGAGAAACATTTCTGGTCCCCAAGCGAACCCTCATCCTGGATGACTACAAGCGTAAGACTAACTCAAGCATACAAAGCTTAAAACAGAATAAAATTCATTAAACCTCAAATAATTAACTCAGAATATAATCATATATTCAACTAGCCAAAACTAGGAAACTCAAGTCTTTAAAACATTTAACAAAATAAATGAAACAGACTCCTCAAATAATACTGTCTATAAATGGAGCCTCTAAATGACAAAGATGGAAGTCGGGACAAGACTCACGACATCCTGACAAAACTGAAAAGTAAATAAAATCCTCCGGAAGCAAGGAGGCTCACCATAGCTAACTCGAACTACATGTGGTATCAACGCAGCTTCTATTGATGACCCTGAATACCTGTATCTGCATCATGAAATGATGCAGGCCAAATGGCTCAGTACGTGGAATGTACGAGCATGTAAGGGGAATTCTAAAACATAAACATAAGCTTGAACTTGATAAAAAAGAAACATACTTACCTCCTCTCAACTCACTCAACTCAACTCAACTCAAGACTAAGATACTCAACTCAAAGATTAGATACTCAACTCAAAGATATGATACTCAACTCAAAGGTACTCAACTCAAGATACTCAAGGATAAAACAACAGTAAAAGATGCAATATATATGAAAAGTTTTTAAAACAGTAGTTAGCAACTCAATGTATTGAAGAATACAATAACAACGCAATTAGTATATATAAATAAAATATAACTCTGTGGGAGATTCTCTTACCGACAACCATCACTATGAGCTATGTAATGATACAACGTCTCGCCCACACTGCCAGAACTGTCCTATACTTTGTCGGGGTATAGAGCCTACTCAACTAAGCGGATCCACTAGTCTATGCTAAAAAGCATTAAGGAATCATCTAAAAAGTATGACGCTTTCTACCCACGATGGCTACATGGTTTATGGAGACTTGAGTTATTATGAACTCGTTCCCATATCAGTGCTTAATACTACTCTCAAAATGTACTCAACTCATATGCTTAAAAACATAACTCTTAAAAGAGATGAAACTCAAAACTACTCATGAAAACTCATTTGGAAATCGGTGTTTCCTCTCATCTTAAATGTGAAAACATTTGCTCTTTGGGAGTACTTAGTCTCATACATCATTTTAAAGAAAATGAACTCGACTCTACTCTTTCTCAACTCAAGTGCTCAAGTCTTAAAACAGGTTTAGAAAAAATTGTAAAAGACTTCTCAAAATAAGGTTCATGCCGAATTATGGACGTGAACAACTCAATTCAAGGTTTTCAATAATCATACATAGAACTCAATACTCTAAACTCAACAACTCAGAACTCAAGAACTTCAATGATACTTACTTATGTGTCAAGAATGCTCAACTCATAGAGCTCATGCGGAAATTATGGGTATGAACTACTCAACTCAAGGACTCAAAGATACTTCTCATCTCAAGACTGCTCGACTCATAGGGTTCATGCGGAATTATGGGCATGGACAACTCAACTCATGGACTTCATGGGTAATATATAATAGTCCCATGATTAGGAATAAAATCTCAAAAGGGATTAGGAATCCAATACTCAAGACTTAGAACTTGAAGATACTACTCCTCTAAAAAATACTCAACTTATGGAGTTCATGGAGAATTATTGGACATGAAAGACTCGACTCAAGGGTATGAATAATAGTATGGAACTCATGTATACGAATCTTCTCATTCTCATACTTACTTCCTCAAAACTTAACTCAAAATCGATAGTTGATCTCAAAGGATTCTCAATTGAACTCAAAGGTTTCTTGAACTCTACTCTTAACTCTCTCTTGAATTTGAATTATGAATTCAAGAGTTATGGTTCATGATATGAAGGATCTCGTAATGATAAAGTAGACTCATGAATACATTCTCATACTCACTTGCTCGAGTCTTGAAACAAGTTATTAAAAATTGTAGAAGACTCCTCAAAAGACTCAAAGGGACTCTCTCAAAAATGTTCGAAAGAACTCTCAAGACTTAACTTTTAGATCTACCTTGAATTTCAATTCTGAATTCAAGGTTATGATTTGTGGTAGGAAAGATATTGTGATGATTAAAAGTGTTTTAGATAGTTAATCATGAGAAATGGTTGAAAAACACTATCTAGGGAGCAAGTCCGCGACGCGGAGATGAATTAAAATTATTGGTCAAAATAATTTTTGAAATGGTGGAGTCTTCGTTCTTTCCGTGACGCGGAGAGAAAAAATTTCACTCTGAAGGAACAGGTCCGCGTCGCGGACCTGGTACCTGTTTCCTGTCCAACATTTTCTTTCTCGTTTTCTAACCCTAATTCGCCTAAATTTGATTTTTTTTCTCAATTTATTTTTAGATTCAGATACACAATACATGTACACAAGAATATAATCAAACACAACTCTAAAATCGAAACGATTTCCTCAAGAACTCATCAATTTCATCTTAACTCAAGAACGAAAGCCAATTTCAAGAACATCAAACCTTCATCTTTTTAGAACGAATTTAACGCTGAAATTAACATGATTGGCGTGTGGGTGAACAAACCCAACACTATAGAAGCTTACATACCTCTTAGGGATCAAACCCATGGCGAAAATCCGCAACAAAACTCAAGAACCTCGACGTACGCCTTGATCCTTTCCTCTTTTCTCTTCTTGAACTCTCAACTAAAACCCTAGGCGTATATTAGGATTATAAAACTGAACCCAATCATATTAGACCCTTAAAACCTTACTAAAAATGAATTAAATCTGGTTGGGTAAGGAAAAGACCAAAATACCCCTTACTATTTTCGGATAACTTTCCTTAATTGGACAACTTGACTTCAAAAGGGCACATCTGACTCATCCGACCTAGAAACTTAGCAAATTTGGTGGCGTTGGAAAGATAATTCAAATACATTTCATTTGATATCTTATGGTCCACCTAACTCATCATTGACTGAAGGTTATGGTCGTTTGAAGTTGACCCAAAACTTAAAGGAACTTAGGAATGACTTGGATGAACTCTCTTTAGTTCTTCTTGGAACTCAAGGTGCTACATCTAGTGACCTTAATACTCAAGAAATTTTAAATTCCTCGGTAAACATCCTACTCACTACGAAGAATGGTTCAAGTTTTAGCTCAAAATATATCGGGGGTGTTACAATTCTTAACGATCAAATATAATAAATTGTAGTAGTCTCTGCCTTTTCGAACAGAGAATAAGAATCCTGACTATAAAAAGAGACGGAAGAAAAAGTAGTGTCACTTAAAACATGAATAAAAAAAACATGAATAATCTGAACCAAAAGCGCACAATCCAGGTTTCTTCTTCTCATGTCTCCAAGGTCACCCCATAGAAATTTGACTGATCCAGATGAATTTGTAGCGGTAGTGGTGATGTGTTTGATTGCCACCACAGTACGAAGTGAATGATCCATGTTAAATAACTTCGACATTATCATCTCAGTTTTTTCCAAGTTTTTAATCAATCAAATAAAATTCTTCAAACTTACTACCACAAATTGTCATCACAAGTCACAAGTTTTCCATTGATAGCCACATATAATTTCTAGCTTTCACCCCAACCTCCCAAAATAAAAGACAAGAAAAGGGCTTGGAATGAGCTAGTTGTAGATTTACCATATCGAGGGAGAAAGCAGAACATTGCCTTAGCATAGCACAAGAAATAAAAGGAAGTAGGAATAAACTTACCTTGAGCTATTATCTCCAAGGTCGTGGAGCCAAACTACCATAGCCTTGTGGTATGTTGGAGTTGCACCATATAAGTTGTTAGAGTATACAATTTATATATGCAGCGGAAGCATAATACATGATCACAAAAAACCAATAATGTTACCTCTTCCGGAACACTCCTTTTCTTTTTTGAAAATCGATAAATTAATCAGGAGCAATAGGGACCGCAAACTTATTAACTAAGGCTTCCAATTATGATATTGATTCACAAATGAATGAATTATAATATCACAATAAATTATAAATTATTTCACTAAAAAATTGTAATTGCACTCCTCGATTTAAATTCAAAATCTACCATTAAATCTTATTTAATCCCGCATGTTAGAATTACTGACACCAATCAATTAAATCAATTTTTCTAAAAATTTAATTCATTGACTAATTTAATTCTTTATTATTATACTTAAATTATTTCACATGAAAGATATAAAATCCACCTGCATGGTTTTGACATGAAAACTAATAAGTAACCATAAAGGGGTGTCTTCTATCTCAAGTCCGAGACATGGTTCTATCAATTAATTATTATTTCACTAATGTGATTTGTCATTACCCAATTTATTAGGAATATATTGACTTATAATAGAGTATCTTTTAATAGATTAAAACAATAAGTCAAACTACATAGATCATAATAATTATATCAAGATTAAGACTTAAGAGTATTATAAGTACACGTAATGGACTAGAGAAGTTGTTTATAAATATTCAGAACATAAGCGAACATCTCTAATTGGTCCGTTCAATACACATGGAATGTACTAATTCAAGAAGTTGAAATTTTACCATTCTCATAATTAAGATCGAATTATATTTAATATTGTGTTACAATCATCAAGATGTCCGTCCAACTTCATCTTTGATTGTGACCATTTAATTTATAACCTATAAGAACCGACAGTTTTAATTTCCGCGTGTGAATTAAATAACTTCATACACAAAAATTGTCTACTATATAAGTATTGGACACACATATTAACACAATGGTCTATCTAAATAAATACTTGAATATTAAATAAAATGAAATAAATAGTTTTTACAAAGATTAAATAAAATACTATAACTCAACCACATGGTAAATAGTATATCCCAACATAAGTATGTTCAAAGTCTAATTGCGTTACAATAGAACTCGCACTCTTACCTGTACATTGTATCAGGACGGCTCAATGCCTTTAAAAATGAGGCATCTGTCATAGGTACCCAAATTTGAAGGACTCAATTTATTAGTAATAATAAAACTATTATAAGACTTTTTTAACAAAAAAAAACTATATCTTTTAATTTATTTATCTTTTTTTAGTTTGTTTTGAAACATTAAAAAATATTTCTCTCCTTTTTATCAAATTTTAAATTTAACTTGCACATAATAGGTTTAAAACCACAAGATGAAAAAATATTTTGATATATATAAAGAATAAGAATCCAGACTACAATGAAAGACAAAAGAAAAAATAGTGTCACTTAAAACATGAATAAGAAAAACAGTAAAAAAACATGAATAAGAGGAATCTAAACCAAAAGGACGTGATTCAGGTTTCTTCTTCTCATGTCTCTAAGGTTACCAGTAGAAATTTGATTGATACGGATGAATTGATAGCGGTAGTGGTGACTTTTTTGAGTGCCACCACAGTACAAAGTGAAGGATCCATGTTAAATAGCTTCAACATTATCATGTTTCAAGCTTTTAATCAATCAAATAAAATTTTGATCAATCATAAGCTCGGCCAAAGGTGATAGTCAAACAAGACATTGTTCATCAAATTACAAAAGGTAGCCGGAGCATTGGTTAGACCAAACGACATTACAAGGAATTCATAAGAACCATACCTAGTCACACAAGTAGTCTTATGTTCATCACCTTCAGCTATTCTAACCTGCCAGTAGCCTGCCCTCAAATCTAGCTTTGTGAACCAACATGCTTTGCTCAACCTGTCCATCAAATCCTGCACCAATGGAACCGAATATTTGTTCTTCACAGTTGCTTTGTTTAACGCCCTGTAATCTACACACATTCTCATCGTCCCATCCTGCTTCTTTTGGAATAAAACAGGTGCACCATAGGGAGCTTTTGATGGTTGAATTAATCCAGCATCCAACAATTCATTCAATTGTTTACGTAATTAAGCCAACTCTTTAAGAACCATACGATAAGGAGCTTGTGCAGGAGCAATGGTACCTGGTAGCAACTCAATTTTATGATCGATATCCCTTCGTGGCGGCAGCATCTTTGGTAATTCAGGCGGCATCACATCAATAAACTATTTTAGTAATTCAGCCACACAATCAGGAACTTCTACTGTAACGTCAGGTTTCAATTCGACTAAGGCATCAAGGTCATCCGTAACTGCCTTGTGCAGAAATTTTATATATGGTGGAAATTCGTCTAAGGCATAGAGAGAAGAGAGTTCTGGCCTTAGATAAATTTGTGAAGCCTTTTCCTGTATTGATATTGATATTAATAAAGGTTGGGAAGAGTTCCCGTACGTTGGCTGTGTTGTTACTTTGATTTATTACTTAAAGATCTAAGTTGAATATTTTCATACTTAGTCAAATTCGTGAAAAGTGTAAGGCTGAAGTTTATAGGTGTTGTAGACTGCCTGGAGTAGTGTCGAAGAAAAAAATCGACCCTCTTTCAATTGGTATCAGAGCGCGGTTAAACGATGGTGACGAATACAGAACTTCGGAAAATGTTGCGCAGAGTAGAAGACTTCATTGGGATTACTGATGAAAGAATGGAAGACCTAACGTTGGTAGACCTCTTGTCGCAGATTGTCACATTGAGGCTGGACGCTGAGAAAATAAAGTCTGAAATAAATGAGTATCGTAATGATATAGACGATCGCATGGCTGAGGACTTGAATTTTCGTGAAGCAACGACAATGCAATTGGAGGGACTGCACAAGGAAAATGACAATCTTCGTGCAAAGATCGTTCTGTTGTGTCGGGCTGTGGCAGCGTTAGGCTCAATTCGTGGGGAATCATCTAAGGTTAAAATTCCGAAACCAAAAGCCTTTGGTGGTGCAAGGAGTGCTAAAGAGTTGGAAAACTTCATCTGGGATATGGAACAGTATTTTACTGCTGCTAGGGTGCCAGAAACGGACAAGTTGAATATCACCACAATGTATTTGACTGGTGATGCTAAACTTTGGTGGAGGACTCGAAATGCAGACGATGTGAGTGCTGGACGACCCAGAATTGATACGTGGCCCAAACTGATGAAAGAAATGCGAGATCAATTTCTTCCTAGCAATACTTCATGGATTGCGAGGGATAGATTGAAAAGACTGAGGCAAACTGGTTCGGTACGGGACTATATTAAAGAATTTACCTCAGTGATGTTAGACATACAAAATATGTCTGATGAGGATAAATTACATAACTTCATTTCGGGAATGCAAGGCTGGGCTCAAAACGAACTTCGGAGGCAGAATGTCAAGGACTTGCCAGGGGCAATTGCTGCTGCTGATTCGTTAGTAGATTTCCGGACGACTCGACCTGTTGTGGATGTCGCTTCTACTTCAAAACCTAAGAAAAAGGGTGAGAAGAAAGGAGACTGGAAAAGGGAGAATCGACAAGACTATGCTAATGATAAAGGGAAGGCACCAATGAAGGAAGGAAATAAAGAAAACAAACCAAAGAACAAGGATGGTAGTTCGAAGGGATGTTGGACTTGTGGTGGTCCTCATTTGGCCAAGTCTTGTCCAAACCGGGAAAGGGTGAATGCTTTGCTTGCTGGAAAATTGAATCAAGATGAAGAAGAAGAAGAAGTTGTGGCTGCCATGGTGAATCCGTTAGGATTGTCTTTCAATCATATTACGTTGGTTAATAATGTTGAAGGAGTACCTAAGGATTCAAATCCACACGCTTCATTGATTCATATAGAAATAAAGATTAAAGAAAAATGTGTGATAGCTATGGCTGATACAGGAGCTACTCATACATTTATTGATGTTAATGTTGCTGCAAAATTAGGGCTTAAATTGACTAAAAGTCCTTCCTACATCAAAACAGTTAATGCTAAGGCACAAGCCATTGTGCGTATGGCTTACGGGGTGTCTATGTCGACTGAAAATTGGGTAGGAAAACATAACTTGATGGTGATACCGTTAGGAGATTTTGAGATTATACTTGGTATTGATTTTCTGAGGAAATTCCAGTTTGTTCCTTTTCCACATTTAGATGGGATGATGATCATGAACGAGGGAAATGCTGGGTTTGTGAAAGGTGTTTATCCGTTTGGGAAGACCAATAAAATTGCAAAAAAGAAAGACAAAGGAATGTTGTTGTCTGCTAT
>JAJONZ010008658.1:0-20276 GCA_029582445.1 Solanum paucissectum
TCAAAGACTTTCCAACCCCTCTCTTCAAAGGATTTAATAATTTAAACGAGGCATTAGACTATGCAAGAGGGAATCTTGGACCAAACTACTTCATTAGCTCAGCCCTAAGACAAACTACAACCCCATTCTTACAGTACAACATCCGAAAAGACAGACAAAATAATTTTTGTGACCACTGCTCTTCAATGACCGAAGTATTCAAAAGACTAAACCAAACAATTGAGCAACTAGAAAAAGACAAAGAAAAAATGACCCAGCATATTCTGTTCTTACAAGAAAAAATAAAGAGTTTACATTTTGATACCAACCAAATTATACCATTACAACAAGACGGATCAAAGTACTAATAATAATGTAAGTTTCTCCCAATAATAATAATGTATTGTTATATGATATAAGTATGTAGTTGTTATTGTATAATATGATGTTCATTTCTATGTGAAAAAGAAAACAAAAAAACAGGGTAGATAGAAAATATATATGAAAAGACACCCTTTTGCAGACCAATTAAGATTAAAATATTGGTACTTATATAGAGAGATACAGATAAAAACAGAATTGTTGACACTAAAAAAGGCATTAAGTCTATATCTACAAGTACTAGAAACAAGAGACTTAGCAGACAGACTTTGTAATCACGGGGGTCTATATTCATCAAATAGACAAAAATTAATAAATCAGAATTATTAAGTGCGCTAAAGTGGGAATTATATAGCATAGATAGTAATATCCAACAGGCAAATAGCCGCATAGGAGTTCAGCAGAAGTATATCAGTGACCTGACTTTCCATTTAGGATAAGCTTCTTCTAGTTCAAGTCCCTTCCAAAAGACAACCCCAATAACACCAGTAGAATATACTATAGGTAATTTACCAAGGCACCGTGTATTTAGACAAGACCCGGCAACAAAACCATAAATGGTCAGACCTATAGGAATAAGAATGGCGATAGAAGACCCTACCCAAGAAGAAAACGATGATGAGACAACACGCAACTTAAAATAATTTATGGAAACCGCTTCTTCTAGTTCAAGTCCCTTCCAAAAGACAACCCCAATAACACTAGTAGAATATACTATAGGTAATTTACCAAGGCACTGTGTATTTAGACAAGACCCGACAACAGAACCAGAAATGGTCAGACCTATAGGAATAAGAATGCCGATAGAAGCCCCTATCAAACTTCAAGATGGAGGAGATAGAGGAAAAATATTAAATATAGCGGCTCATGACCCTCAGTTATGGAACTCAGTAATAGATGTATGGAAAGGAATAGTAGTAGCAGATTATATACAACATTATAGTGAAACAGATGCAGAAACTAAAATGAACTGTGGAAACAATTTACTTGTTTGTGTTGGCTTTATAGGAAAATTAGCCACCAATAGCAGTTCAAAATTTAAAATAAAAATAGACGATGTAGTAGGTATAATGGAAAATAAAGGAATCAAATTAATGAAACCTTTAAAAATAAATTTCGAAGAATATGCAGGTAGAGAATGGAATTTAGAAAAATTATGTAAAAAAGAAGTATTAAGACCAAATGACCACCTCACATACACTAATAATAAAGGAGAAACATCAATTAGATTCACTGATTTTAAATATACTGATCAAAAAGAAAGTAAAATACGTTTAAATAGATTCGTAAATTTAATCAAAATTTATAAGTTGAGATTAAGGGTGTTCAAAATAATTTAGTTGAGATTGGGTGCGTTTGTAGATTAAGTTGTAAAATCTTACTCAGTACTCCCTCTTCCTGCTCCGTTATCTAGTTTAGTAGTTTTTCTAAATCTATGTAATTTCCCCCAAATTTACTACTTTTTTTTATTACTCTGTTCATCTCTTTCCTTTAACCCATATACTTAGCACATGCTTTTTTAACTACACCCTGGGATACACAGTCCTTTTGGTTCCCGACCATGACAAACTTTCAACCTCCCAAGGACATTACAAGTTAATCCATCGGGGTTACTAAGAAGGTAAAGAACTAACCATTTACTAAGAGTAAGTTAAAACAGTATATGAACAACATTATATGAATCACATAGAAATGAACATCATATTATACAATAACAACTACATACTTATATCATATAACAATACATTATTATTGGGAGAAACTTACTAGATCTAGAAAGCGATTACTACTTACATGATAATGGTTGGAGTGAGGTTTCCCTTTCGGGAGTCCCCGAGTAACCTTGCAGCTACTTGCAAAAAATTAAACACTCACACTCTTTTTACACAAACACAACAACACTTCACTCTGTTTTTATTTTCTGAAAGGGAAGGGAAATATGTAAATTATAAACTCTTTGCTGTATACTCTGCTTGCTCTTCGCTCTATCTATCTTGTGGCAAATGGTCCTCTATTTATAGCTGAGGATCCAGATCTGAAATTCGGATTTCAAATTTTGAATAAACTTTCTTGCCTGCCGGGTGCTCTTTGGGCCCCATCGTCACATGGCTTGTGAAGCTTTTTCAAAATTTAATAGTTCATCCTTTGTATTCTTTTTGTAGTGGAGTTTTAGTGGAGTTGTCTTTATAGTAGTGGAGTTGTCAGTAGTGACTTGTGATGTCACTGCTTACATATTCTTTTTTGTCTTTCTCTGTTGACGTCATTGCTTACGTATTGCTACCATATCTTGTATTTTCTAGGTATCCAGGTTGTGTAGTGCTTCAGAATCGAAACTCATTCCTGAATCATTGTCTTCATTTGGGTCGTAGTGTTGATTAAATTGGTCTATCGATGGATCGTTCTCATCACTTCTACTTCTTGCGTCTTCGGGATCAGAATCTGCTGGTTCTGGTTCTGGATTTTCTCTTATGATTTTTTCTTGTACTTCTTTGGTTTTTTCTAAAAGTATTTTGCATAGAGAACTCTGTATTATTTTTTCTATTCTTTTATTTTTTTTTCTTTTTTGTAGAAAACTCTTGTCTTTTTTGTTTGTCTCGAGTACCGTATTGAAACTTGCTGACAAAATTCTCACACTTTTTGGCAAAGTGTCAGCCGTCAACGGATTTGATGAGTTTTTACCCGTTACCGTTTGACCGGGACTAGCTGTACCTTTAGCCGATACAGTAGCTTTTTCTACATTCATTGGGGAATGTACACCCGTCTCATCCATTTTATGTTGAGATGGAGAACTCTTTGATCCGTCTTGTTGTAATGGTATAATTTGGTTGGTATCAAAATGTAAACTCTTTATTTTTTCTTGTAAGAACAGAATATGCTGGGTCATTTTTTCTTTGTCTTTTTCTAGTTGCTCAATTGTTTGGTTTAGTCTTTTGAATCCTTCTGTCATTGAAGAGCAGTGGTCACAAAAAATTATTTTGTCTGTGTCTTTTCGGATGTTGTACTGTAAGAATGGGGTTGTAGTTTGTCTTAGGGCTGGGCTAATGAAGTAGTTTGGTCCAAGATTCCCTCTTGCATAGTCTAATGCCTCGTTTAAATTATTAAATCCTTTGAAGAGAGGGGTTGGAAAGTCTTTGATTGAGTCTACTACTTCTATCCATGTCTGGAAAACTCTTGCTAGTTTTCCTTGAACGACTACATAGAACCTGAATTTTTTGTCTTCATTTTTGTCTGTGAAGTAATGGCTTAATGAATTTAACACTGAAATGAAATAACTATTGTCTCTTGGGACTTTGTTGTATGCTATCCACAGGTTGTCTAGCAGGCATCGTTGAGGTTTATCTATCTTTGTTTCTGGTTTTACCCTGAAACTTAGATTAGATGGAGGGTAAAAGATTCTTTTTGTATTTTCTTCTTGGGATATTTTGGTCATAGCTTTGGGTCGTATATATATTTTTACAAAAACCTGTCTCATTTTATTTTAATTATTTTTGTATTTGTATATTAGTACATTTTTCTTGTAATATTTCCATAACATGTTGTATTTTATGTCCTATAGACCAGTTAGCGTTTGGATTTTGTATTACTCCATCCCTTTTATTCCATCTTTCTTCTATTTCTCTTCCTAAAGCTCCGAGAAGTTTGTTAAAAAGCTTTTTTCCTAGGCTTTGGTCAAATGCATTACCACTTATAGCACAATAGTAAAAATAGTCTTTTAAAAAGTTCTTTATATGGCTCCAATTTGTTATACTAAGTTGTTCTAATTTTATTAATGCATTCTTTTGTAATATTACTAATCCGCTATTTGGGTCTTCTCCTGTTATTAGGCTGTGTATTTTATTAGTAAAATTATACGGGTTTGGCCCCATATTCACAAGTTGTTGGAATTGTTGAGGGTAAGTTACTTTATATGCTTCCCAAACTCCTTTGATTGATTCTCCTAAAAAGGTCTCCAGATATCTATACATAGTTTCTGCATCTGTTTCACTATAATGTTGTATATAATCTGCTACTACTATTCCTTTCCATACATCTATTACTGAGTTCCATAACTGAGGGTCATGAGCCGCAACATTTACTCTTATAGTATCATTGACTAATGAGTAATTTTGATACCATAAAATATATATATATACTCTTATAGTATCATTGACTAATGAGTAATTTCTGAACAAGAAATCTTAATGATATCACAACAATATACATATATACTCTTATAGTATCATTGACTAATAAGTAATTTTTGAATAAGAAACCTTATTAATGATACCATAATATATATATATATACTCTTATAGTATCATTGACTAATGGGTAATTTCTGAACAAGAAACCTTAATGATACCAATACAGTATATATATACTGATTTAGTATCAGTTAAGCGAAATTATCAACCTTAATGATACCAATATAGTATATATGATACCGATTTAGTATCACTTAAGCGAAAATTATCACCTTTAATGAATTGGGGGTATGGACTGTAATTATTTATGAGAGAATGGGTATTTTAGGAATTACTTTGGATTTGAGTATGAACTTGTAATTATTTTAAATTTTATGACCCATTTATGTAGTTTTCCCAAAAAATTAGTGGCGCTAAGCCCATGCCACGGGCCCAATAACTATTCTAAAAAAGGAAAAAGAACACTTATACCTCAAAAAAGTAAAATATTTATACTTAGATGTCTCATTACTTTCATATTCTTTTTTTATTTTAGATGGCACGCTGACATCATGCTAACGTCAATGCTCTTCCTTTTTTTCTATCTGATAACATCACAATATATTACAGTATATGAATATGCTATGATGGTATCAAAGAGTAACTGAAGACTATTTCTTCCTCGAAGGACTACTTCTTCCTCCTTGATACCATCAAAGTTTAATATACGTTGGTGATATCAATGAGTAACTGGGCAGTGTTTTCATTGAGGTTTACTTCAGTCCTTCTATGAGATTACTCAATCATCTATGATACCATAACGGTATCTCTACATATTGTTGTGGTATCATTGAGGTATGTTTCAATTCTTTAATATTTTAATTTAAAAAGAGTCCGAATTTGGATACAATTTTTTTAAAATTTGCAAAAAGAGGAAAAGAGAAAAATAATATTAAAACATATTTTCTACTAATTTCGAGTTTAATAAATAAGATTGTGACTTTAATAATTTTTCTCTTAATTATTTCTTATTTATTTCTTAAAAAAGAATTACATCATATATGATACCGATAGGGTATCAATATATTGACGGAGTGTCATAAAGGATTAAACTCAGTCCTATATGATATCGATATGGTATCAATATACCGACGGCGTATCACAAAGAATATATTCTCTACTAATTTAGAGTTTAATAAATAATATTGTGACTTTAATAATTTTCTCTTAATTGTGTCTTATTTATTTCTTAAAAAGAGAGCTCAATCTAGGGTATCAATATACCGACGGAGTATCACCGAGGATTAAGTTAAATCCTATATGATACTGATATGGTATAAATATACTGACAGAGTATCACAGAGGATTAATTCATAGTAGTGATGCCGACGTTATGCGCAAAATAAGAAAGTAGAAAAGTGGGGTAAGTGGGTAAGTAGTTTGGGTCATGGGTTCATTAAGGATAAATAGTTTGAGCAACTTACAAAAATAACTATAGTTTGAGGGTTATTAGATTAGAATAGCTACCTTTTTAACCAAAAAAAATAAATAGCTTTAAGTATTATATTTACCAAAATAGCTATAGTTTATGTCTAAATCTCGTTGTATTCAAAGTATTTATAGATTTTTTTTTCTTAAAATACAATGATACATTTTTAAATATAATGCACTAAATAAGGGGTTTTTTGTTTTCAATTTTCATAATTGTCTGCCCTTTAATAACGCCCTTTAAACTCTCAACTTTCCATTATCAAATTAACAAGAAATAATGACCTATTCAGAGCATATACTCTTGTATTCTTATCTGTTTAACAATAAAATTGGGATACAACATACTCAAAATCTAATTTAAAACATAAAATCTGATTTATTGCATACAGTAAATGCATTGTGTGTACATTTAGCATGTTAATACGACTATTGAATACACACATGAATAGTATAGGTATACAAATGATATGTATGCTAGAATACAACAATTCACTAACATACATTGGATAAAACAGACTCAATATATCCATATTTTAAACTTCTATTAATAATTCAATACAAGTGACAATGACACCTAATACAATAGAAGTATCACATTGTATAAGTATTCTATTGTATAAAAATTTGAAAAGTATTAAAAATAACAATTTCTTCCTCTGTTCAAATTATATAATATCCACATGAATACAACAATTGACTAACATACTTTGAATACAATGAACTCATATATTTGCTTGAACAATATAAGTATTAATG
The DNA here is from genome assembly GCA_029582445.1 of Solanum paucissectum. Lineage (NCBI taxonomy): Eukaryota > Viridiplantae > Streptophyta > Magnoliopsida > Solanales > Solanaceae > Solanum > Solanum paucissectum. The sequence continues at coordinate 6,771 of JAJONZ010008658.1, forward strand.
TATCATGTACCGTCTAACAATATGACAAAACTAAAACAATACAATTATACAGGTGTATAACCCATCAATATGTCATTACGAATTTTTGTTCGCTTCTCGATCTCTATTGTAACAATAGAGCATGAAATTTTGGCATGCTCTTGAGTGTTACACAAATCAAACGAAGATACTTCTTCCAATAATTTATCAAAAAAAATGTGTACCTCTTGCGATCCTCTTCGGAGTACTAACTTCCGCCATTGTAATGGTGAAAAAAAACCTCCAACCAAAACCCTATAAAAATAAATGAAACATATAAACAACTATAACCTTCGATGAAAAAGAGAAAAAATGGAATTAGAAGATATTTGATGAATCTGAATCACAAAATAGCTCATGAAATTATGCAAAGGATCATTAATTGTGAGGAAATTTGGGGGAAAGAGACGGTGATTTGGGGATATATAGATGGAAAGAGAGAAACTTTGAAGGTGGGAACTAGGAAAAATGAAGTATAAAAGGGGGTTGAAAACCCTTAATTAGGTCTTTAGAATTGTATTTGCTATTTAATAATTAAATATATTCAAAAAAATAAATAAAGTATACTGTAGCTATATGCTTTTAATATGTATTGTAGTTTGCTCTTTTTTGTAGTTTTTTTCAATTGGATTGGATCCAATTTAATTAAAATAGTTTCACAATTGAGTCTGATATGTGTATTTTTCCCTTTTTAAAAAAAGAACTTTTTCCCAAATAATTTATAATTAATATTTAATATTTGATCCTATTAAAATAAAATGTGCAATAATAGCTTTTAGCCATAGTTTTGCACAATAAATTATGACAATCTATCATAATTTTGTGGTCAAATTCTGGTGATTTGTTAAGATTTACAATTAAATATTTAGAAATTTCTTAAAATTTGGCCATAAATCATGATGGTTCATTAGGATTTATGACAAGTCAAGTTTCACACACTAATTAAATTCATTAAGATTTGTTTTCTTTTACAAAAATACATATTAGAAAATATCACAAAATTACAGGTCATTAGTGATAAATAATTGATGGATTGATCATGAGAAAATTTACTTAATTATACAAGATTTAGTTATTATTTTTTTTAGTTATTTCATCCTTTATAAAACATAAAATAATATATAGATTCCTTAAATTTATCTGGTAAAACAACTTAGAACAAAAAATATCGCTTTGTATTTTTTTTCAAAAAACAAATCTTCATTTGCTCAACCTATCATTCAAATTAATGGCATTTAAAAATGCAGAAGGAATTTTATAAAGAGTATTTAATGTAATTATTGCATTGCTCCTTGACCAAAAATTGAAAGAATACACGAATGCATTAAAGCACAAAGTACATCAAGTTATAGTAAAATCTCACTAAACTAATATATGTGGATTATAAAATATTATTATTTTATAAATATACTATTTAATTAATAAATTAATATTTATTAATTTAAAGAGTGTTTTACACTACAAAATTTATTTGAGGATGAAATCTCAAAGATATTAAATGAACTCACTTGTGAAAGCGTCATTTATGAACTTGATGTCATTATTAATGATCTCAGTTACTACAATAAAATGAATGTTAATAACTTATTGGATGAGTGAAAATGATACATGTTCAGAGGTTCAAACCTTAGAAGAAATTGTGGATACCATTGAAAAAAGCAATGTTGATGATAAAGTTGAAGATAATACAATATTTTTTTGAACCACTTACGCGTAAGGAAGCACTTATCGCAATTAGAACTCTTCACAATTTTATGGTGCAATTCGAAAACACAACACAAAAACTTTTGGATACAATAAGAAAAGTTAGAGATGAACTTCAACTAAATTTAAATTTTAACAAAAAAACATAACACAATAGAATTATATTTCACTAAATTGTCTTAGATATATTTGTATTTTTAAAGAATTATTAAATTAGAATATTAATGGGACCACATATTTATATGGGGATCTTCTGAAAAACATATTATCTTATTATCTTATCGAAATGGGTGATTTTCTCCATCGATTCGAGACCGGAAGAAACTATTATCTTAAAGAGGTTATTAATTAACTAAGTAGTCCCTATATAATAAAGTTTTACCGTAATATGAAAAATTAATCTGAATTTACTTATGTATCCCTAGACGATCCTAAATTGCTCTAATCTCATACGAAAAAAAAGAATATTTCATCAAATTAATGATTACACTTTCTATTGCCCACGTCAGAAAGTTTTCCATAGTGGTTCACTTGCAATAGACCCCTAGACCCGTTTATACATATGATGCAAAATTATAGTTTAAAGAAATAGTTTTAAATATATATAATAAAATAATTATTATTTAGTCATATTTTATTTATATAAAAAATAGTCAAAAGTTATAAAAATTAGATATTAACTATATAATATATTTTGTCAAAAGTTATAAAAAGTGTAGACTGTACTATACAATATAACTTACATATAAATGAGTTATACACTGATTATATATGACAAAATAGATAGTTTATAAAAGTGTTCATTCATATTTATCCATTTTAAATAAATTGTAAAATTTGAATTTATGGATCAAATTTGACATATAATTAAAAAAAAATTGAAAATAATGATTTGAAATTTCAGATCATACTTTTGGAGAGCTTGAAATATATAATCATAATTTTAAATTTCATATTCAAATGATAATTTGAAATCAAGATATGAAATTAAATATCCAAACAAGCCTAATTTGTCATGGTGGGTTTCAAATTATTATCACAATCATATATATGGAAACAATTGACAAACAAATATTTTGTGCACCACTAGTTACATTCTAGGAATATTTAGTGGCGTTTCGCCATGAATATTTTTTACTTTTTTTTAGTTAAATTTCAGAAAATACGTTTGGTCATAAATTTCAGAAAAATCTAAGTTCAATTAGAAGTTAATTTATTTTTTTAGGAATTTAAAAGATACCAAAAAGTTGATTCTATTTTTATTTTTCACTCCAAATTACTCACAAATAACTCGAATTTGTATTTATGGGCAAACACAACATTAGTTTTGAATATTAATTTTCATTTGGAAAATACTCAAAATTTTCATGGTCAAACTATATAATATCCATAAAAACTCGACTAATTACTCTTGTCTATTTTTTTTCTGTCCATCAAATTAACTATTCTTTCTATCAATTCTATTTTGTGGGTAATACCTCTTTTCTCTTTTTTTCCTTTTTATTCTTCTACATAATCTAATTTCATTTAGTTTTCTTGGCTCTCTGTCTTTATTCTTCTTTTTTCTATGCAATTAAAAAAAACGGCTATAGTAAACAGCCGTTCACCTTTTAAAAAAATATAACATAACATAATATACATTTTGTATTATTTTTTTGTAAATCGGTAATCAGAACAACTTGACATTATATTTATTTTCTCTTCTTGTTTTTTTTTCCTTTTATTTTTTTTAATTTTATCATTATTAAATTATTTTTAATGTATTTATTTTTTAAAATAATCTAATTCTACACATATTTTTGACTACTTTATTTTGTTCTTTAATTTTAAAAAAAATCTCTTTTTCCTATATCAATAAAAAAAAGATACTCTAACTTATATATATACTAGATAAATATTGCCCGTGCTTCGCACAGGCCCAACATAATTTATAATTTAACCTGACTATCCTCTATTACAGAAATAAATTTCTTTCACTTTAAGATAACTTGAATGAATCCTAAATAACAATAGCTACTTACAAATAATCATAATTTCAAAAACTATTTACAGTATGCTCAATTCCATAGCTACGTTGTAATTTAACATAAAACCACAACACACAATTTTATAACATGTAGTAAATCTTGCTCCTTTCTAGACACTATTTTGAGTCCAGATCAATGTATTATAATTTATTGATGAGACATTTCTGACAAAGGATGATTTGAAGAAATTTGACAAGACTTAATCCAACCCGACCATCAGAGAGTTGTTTCATTGTGTCCATTTCTTCATTTCTGTTATGCAAGTCGAACAAAGATATGGCCTGAAATTTAAAACATCAAGGACATTAATTGAATACATATAAATATATAAAAGATTTAAGGTGTTAAGTTAACTGATGTTTCTCTTTGAAAATGCATATTCAAATTCCAAAAAAATCAAAGATAAAATTTTATGTTAGAAATAAAATATAAGAAAGCCATCATATAATGGGTTCAAATACATATAGAAAATTCAAGGACAAGATCAGAGCAAGCAGAGAAGAGAAAGCTAATCAGTTGTATAAGGTTTTTCAATGGACCAAAACAATGCACTTCTTTTAGCATGATATATTTATTCAAAAACTACCATTTTATTAAGTTGGACAACCCAGCAACAAAACAACAGAAAATGCAAAACAGTGGCAAGCCATCACGTTCAGGCATTGGTGACAAAATTACTAAATAAGAGGGGGGGAAATAGAAAGTTCCAACCAGAAAACAGTGCTTAAAGTTGAGCTATTAGCGCAAAGACAGAGTATAATCGAAATATCATCCTCAAACATAGAAAATTCTACTAAGGATAAGAAATCAAATCGATAATTGCATTCTTCATGAGGAGGAGTAAAATTATAAACTGAAAACAGAGGAGGACTTTGCCCAAGTCTATTATTTTAATGACTGCGAACAGAAGAGAGGAAAGACCAATAGCTAGTTCTATAGTTCAAATGAAAGTAAGTTTCCTTATCGAGAAGATATTACAATCAATCCTTAACAAATGAAGTTAAAATAAATCACATTTACAAATATGTGTATTTTCTTTGACAGGCACCTCCTTAAGAACCATCAATGGATCAAAGTTTAGAATTGTTTCCTCTTGTTCTTCTTCACTTATCTAAATGGTAGAAAAGATTAAAGCCGAATTGATGATGTTATAGTATTTTGGGTTATGTTTCCTTAACATAAGAGTGTAACACGTACGCCATACCATTGACCCACTATGCAAAGAGTGTGTTGTTCAAAAACATCCCTAAATTATGTCTTAAACATAAACTTCATCATTCATTATCCTTGTGAAGGACAAATATATCGGAAATAAGCAAAATACATCCAACAACTGGTCTAATGTTAAAAATATCAACAATTGCCCGATCATACTTTGCACGTGAAGTCTATCAAACTCCATTAGAACTGAAAACATCCATTGCAACCTATGATCTCACTTGTCTCATTGAGAGAGCAAATGAAAAATTAGGATTTTTTTATGTTTTTCTTTTCTTCTGTCTCTCGACCTTTAGGAATTACTGTAATATATTATCTAAATAGCGAAATAATAGAATCATCAACATATAACTGTAAAGCCAAGCAATAAGCTTGATTAGGCATTTCTAGCAAGGAATTTCAAAAGTAAAATCAACAAATACATAATAGACATTTCACAACTAAATCAACCAGTCCATTCATGCATTTTACCAAACAGGTAGTACGGCTACTTGGTGAGTAAAGCATAACAATAGCATGGGCCATGGGAACACAGAGTGAACAAGATTGAAATAGCGAGGAACATATAAATAATAATCGGAGAATTTTAGGGAAAGAAAAAAACCACGTTGTGATTTACCTTTCAAACTTCATCAACCCAATTGTTTTTCTTGAAGCTCATAAGAAAATCAAGGAGAAAACATATAGAGAAGTAAACATAAGGAATGAATCTAAAATAATTGACAAATATACATCAAAGAATTACCTCAGGATTGCAGCAGTACTTGAAGAAGCTTGAAGAGGAAAAGTTATGGAGGCAAAATACCAGAGTCTTCCCATTCAACAGTTGATTATAGATTAGAGATATCTGATGAAGATCCCTGAAAGCACCCATAGATGCCACGCACAATAAAACTGCTAGTTACACAACCACGTGGAATAAGATGGAAGTATGGCAACGAACTGAAATGACCAGAATATCCTCAGCTCAAAAAAATTTACCCCCAAGCAGACATGTTGAAAAAATGAAAATTGTCTCTTCTATATAAGTAAAAAAAATATATATATATATATTTCAATTATCTTAATCACAAATATTCTAACATCTAGTATATCAAATCAGTATCAGAATTCGGAGCTAAAAGGGGAAAAATTTGAGCGAAAGAAAAAAAATCGAGCAAAATTTTTAAAAGAAATTTTTTTAAAAGGATAATAAAAAGTAAAGATCAAATCAAAAGGGCAATATTTGGATGAAAGGATGAATGTCGTTAAATCGTTGGTTGGAACGAGCACGCTGACAAGAGCCTTTAAAGGTGTATGCTGACATGAGCCTTACAATTACAACATTAAAAAAATTATTAATATTTCTTCTCCATTATTTATTCAATCGTTTTTTTTGTTGTGTTTTTGTGTATATTCAAACTGTTAAGACTCGATAATGTGATAAAAAAAAATCAAAATCGTTATCACGAAATTTTAAACTTCTATAAATTAAAAATCCTTCTTTCTCAGACAGTAACACAATATCATCCACAATATAATCCTTTAGGATTAGAGAATATTTTGTTTAGGAAAAAAAATTATTCTTTTAATATTTGATAGGTTTTTATATGATAATTTTTTTATCACTTATATAGGTCAATTAATCAAACTGCGTTACAATATTCTCTGTCTCTTACTTATTTCTACTTCTGTATCGAACATCAAAGTCATTAGGCTTCATAATTAATTATATATAACTATCTATTTCTAAAGAAAAAATGCAAAATTTAAAAAGACGTAACCCCACCTACCCACTCGTGAAAAGAATTAAAAAAATAAAGATACGAATGGGAAAAGACATACAGAAACAGGTTTGACCAGAGTTGTATTATAAAGCTGGTCAAAACTCTGGAGTCACGAATCACTATGCACATGCATTATCAAACACTAATTTCAGTTAATAATAACGACAATAAATATGTAACTTGCAAATCAGAAACATTCTCAATTCAAATCCACCTCATTCAATATCCATTAGATCCATTCAAATCTTCTTCGATAAAAAATTATATTATTATTTATAATATATATTTTAAATTACTTTTTATATATTTAGTAAATGTCAAATTTCTTTAGATTAATTATTTCTTTTAGATTTTAAATTTTCTTAATAAAATTCTGACTGCATCTGTGATTGAATCAACACCTTTTGAGTTAAATAAAACTAACCCAATAATATAATATTCCTCCATTTTAATTTACATGGAACCTTTTGAGTTATCATAAACTTAAAAAAAACATGAAAGAGACAGTAATTTGTCAAGGGCCCAAATCATGTTACTTTCTGTTTGAGGCATAAAAACGTCATCATAACTAGTAAATGGTTATATGTTCATCATAAAAATTAAATGAGTTAGATTCTCATTAAAGTGTGTGGTGCGATGACGCCAGCCGCCAACAAATATTTGTCTCTATGAAACAAATTAAAGTACACTTTCTTAATTCTTGCTTTTGGTACCCCACTCATACTCATCTGTTTTGCTTTAAATACATTTGTATATAGTAATGTGCTTCCTAAATTCCATTTTCTATCTCTTCTTAAAATACGTCTTAATAAATTGATCACTCATAAAACATTAATTTTTACTTTTAAAAAGATAGATCATCTACTTATAAAATCGTAAAACGGTAAATAATAATAAAATTAAATAAATTATCAACATTTACACATAAAAATATCAAGTTGTCATTTTAATATGTATATAATAGGAGTGTGCAAAATCCGAACCGACCAATAAATCAAATCAAAAAAATATTATTGCTATTGAGTTATTGAGTTAACAGATTTTTAATGATTTTATTAAAAAAAATATTCGATTATCGATTTGGTTTTAGTTTTTACTGTTAGATTATTGGTTTATAACCTATTAAAACGATGACATCTACTTTACCCTTCATAAATATTAAATATTACTCTTAATCTAACATAACTAGATACTATATCAGTACTCTACACTATAGTCTACACACTTTACATTTCACAGTACTTCTACTTCACATAAGAAATTCCATATTATGTTTTGGCTGTAACATGTAATTGTAGCCTTCGTACTACATTTTCTCTTATTGATGTGATTTCTCATTATCTTTCTTGTTTCACTATATCAAAGCATTTACAATTGATTTGCTTGTTTCACTGTATCACGTCAAATTGTTAGAGAAGTGAGAAGTCATAAATTTATTTTATGAACATTTTCTTATTGAGAAAATTGAAAATCAAACCGTTTACGACCAAAAACATATAAATCAGTATCTTTTTGATTTGTTATTGATTTAGCGTATTTAAAAATCAAAAACTGATAAATCGAACCAATTCTACATAAAACCTAACCGAAATGATCGATGCATACCCCTATATACAATTTTAAAAATATTTGAAATACAAATAATTAGAAACTCACATATATACCGACAAATAATACATTTACTTAAGATCACAAGCATTATGTGGTGATATATTTATCTTTTATCATTGGAGACTCAACTAGAAAGGAAAAAGTACATTATGACTAACTTTCTTTTTTATGGTCCGAATATTCAAGAGCTAAAACCATTCCAATGCCCCCTTTCGCCGTGCATAAACTAAATTAATAATTAAGATAAGCATGAAAATGAAAGCTTCTATAAATACAGGTAACAACGCAGTTTATTCCTTTCTTTGTTCATCATTCTCTCCTTAGCTATGGGAATAGTTTCTTTGCCTCGAGGTCAGCGCTTGCCTTCACCGATATTGATATGTTTCTGTTTGCTAACAAATTTGTTTTTCTATATCCTCCCAACTTATTTTTTGATTTTATTTGTGTGTATAATTAATAATTGAACAACCGTATCGAGCCAAATCAAATTAAAATGTCAATAACAATCAAATCGATAAATGTATATTATATTTAATTTAATTTTAATAATTTTAAAACCAATTAAATTAATTTGATTTTAATTTTAATTTTGAGTTTGATCAATAAAGCCAAACAAACTAACCAATGGACACCCCTACTAGCTAGTAACTATTTATTTATACATCTTTATTGTGTCATTTATATGAATTCATTTCTTCTTCTATCACCCATATCTTTCATGGTATTCTACCATATACTTTCTTTAGGCCAATAACATCATGTGTAAATCTATCTTACTTTGGTGATAAATTTCATAAATCTTCTAATCAATGGACAAGAATATACTTTGTCTTTGTGTAATCGATCCATGGGACATAAATTAATTGATTTTCTCTCACTCTTGCGCTATTCCTAAATCTATATACGCTCTATCATTTTTTTAGAGCTTCATCATATGCCACATGAATTTAATGTCAATATTTTAAAGCGATAAATATTAAAATTTACTTTAATTTATAAATTTAAGAGTAAAATATTTTTAATTTGCATTAAAAAATTAATGATCAAATTCATCAAATTTTAATTATATATTAATTTTTAACAATAATATTTTCAAATATTAAATTTATTTATTTTACTATCTAATAATGACAATAACCTAAGTAAGCTTGCATAATTATTACTTGGATGCCTTCTTACTGCAACACGTGTAACTACATTTCCCAAATTTTGGACCCCACCAAAAATGGCAATTACAAGCTTTTCTTTGAGTTACTTTTTGACGGTTCGGACCAATAAACATAATATATGCTTTTAAATTTGATATTTCATTTTATATTAGTATTTTTTGTTAATTTTATGTGTATAAATAAACACTTTAATTTGAAAAAAATTAAACAAGTAGACACATGATTTCTATGTGACATAATACATATAAGACACTATGTAGAATCAAAATTGTCATGTATAAAATGTCATATAGAACGTGTGTATCTATTGAAGGACATAAATATAAGTTAAAAGCCAAGTTAAAAAATATATTTATTATTTATGCCTTCTCAATTTTGTGTTGCCTGTCAATTAAATATTATTCCCTCATAAATGTTTGGATGTAAAAATTATGAAAGTAATATGATTGTTCATGATCAATACAAGGTGGAGTCCTGAAAAAATTTTATGAGCTTCACCTACATTTTGTACTCATTTTATTCTTTTTATTTGTCTATTTTAAATTTTACATATTTCTTAAATCAATGATAATGTAAGTATTTTATTATAATATTTATATTAATTGATATGAAATCTTAGGTTATGAAAAATGATTTGGAATAAATAATTAATATCGAGCTTAAAATATGAAGAAAGAAATCTCTTAATAGGTTAATAATAAGAAGTAAAATTTAAAAATTATTTTTTAATGTAGTAGATAAAAAAAAAACGGAGAAAGTATTTGACCACTTTCTACTATTTTCAACGGTAAGACTTGCGCAAAAATTCAAAGGTCAAAGAAAATTTTATTATAGCACTTCTGAGTTCTTTTTATTGACGTAGAAAATATTAATAAATTGTTTGAGAAGTTGCTCATTCCTTTCTTTTTTTTAATCACCCATTTGGCTATAAAAATTACGATTCACAGTTTATTTTATTTGAATATAAGTATTTGACCGTAAAAAATTAAAATTTATTAAAAGTTATGTTTGAAACTTGGAAAATAATTTATAATTTATTTTCTTATTTTCTAACTCACTTTTAACAAAACAATATATTTAAGTTATGCTTGTTAAGAATGAAATACCCTACTAATAAATAAACATACTCGCTAGACAACCCCACGATAGGTTTATTAATTATTAATTTAAAGAACTTAAGATATAACACAGACACATACATACATCGATTATTATAATTTGAAGAGCTTACAAAATAACATATGTTTACTAAAATATCGTGTCTAATTATCACCTCTCACAATTTTTTTGGTAGATATATAATTATTTCGTGTTATTTATTGGGTGGTTATAATAATAATATGTCCAATTTAAGAAATAACATGAATATTAGAAAGGAAGTGATGAATTTTCTATTTTTATACTATGTTCTAATAAAGGGAGGATTTCGAACAAATTGATGTCATACAAGATATATTAGGATTAAAAGTAATAGTAGGAGTTGAATTTCCTCATCATTTCTGGACTACCATTTTCTCCATACATTTACAACAAAACTTATTTAGGAATATCATTTATAAAATAAAGTATTTGATGAGACGTTTTATTATATATTTGTATTTTATAAATTAATTAAAACAAGTAAAAAGGAAATTACATGTATCTAATTAAATTTTAATTATCTATTGTACCGTTATTATTCTAATGAGAAGAAAAACTTTGTAAATCTTAATGTTGTCTTATTATTTTAATCTTGGCAAACAAGTCACAACTTAATGATTTACATTTATCATTCACGTGAAATGTGCTTTATATTTTCACATATATAATTATTTAATTCAAAATTTTATTTTAGTAAAATTAATATTATTATACAAATACAATTTACTACATGCCATTAGATACTCATTTTCTTAAAAATAAACAACAAGAGTAGTACTTATGACAAATCAACCAAAGTGGATGGACAAAAAGAAAATATACACGGAATATCATTATAAAAAAAGTATTTAATGAGACTTTATATATTTGTATTTTATAAATGAATTAAAACAGGTAAAAAGGAAATCATATGCACCTAATTTTAATTTTAATTCTCTATCGTACCTTTATTATTCTTATGAGATTTTTTTTTTTATATAAATTTTAATGATATCTAATAATTTTGATCTTGACAAACCAGTCAAAATTTGACGATTTATATTTATCATTCACAAATATACTTTATATTTTCACATATAATTGTTTACACAAAATTTTATTTTATTAAAATTAATATTATTTTATAATACAATTTACTAAAATATCGTATTATATTTGTTCATCTCACACAATTTTTATGGTAGATATACAGTTATTTTGTGTTATTCTTTCAGTATAGTAATGATTTGTTCAGTTTAAGAAATAACATGAATATTAGAAAGGAAATAATGAGTTTTCTATTTTAAAAACTATGTCTTAAAGGGAGAGATTTTGAAACAAATTGACGTCATACTAGACATATTAGGATTAAAAGTAATTCCATTTTCTCCATGCATCTACCACGAAACTTATTTAGGAATAACATATAAAAATGTATAATTTCTGTACAGGTAGGATCACGCATATCATATAATATCTATTTTTTTTTCTTATGGTCACGAAAAATCAACCAAAAGAGATTAAAAGAACAATATATTCAGAATATCATTTACAAAAAACGTATTTAATGAGACATTTTAATAAATATTTAGTATTTTATAAATAATTAAAAAAAAATAAAAAGAAACCACATTTATATCTAATTAAATTAAATTTTCTATTATTCTAATGAGAGAGAAAAAAACACTTTGTACTAAATCTTAATATTGTCTTATTATTTTAATCTTGACAAACAAGTCAAAATATAATGATTTCACATTTATCATTCAGGTGAATTGTACATATTCAAAATAATTATTGCAATAAAAATTAATTAATTTAGAATAGAAATATCTTAATTAAGATTGTGTAAATTATTTTGTAACGTTTATTTGGGGGTGTGGTTTGGCGTGAAGGCGGCAAATGGCAAGAGAATAGCATATCTCCATATTCCGAAATTACCCCTATTTATAAGTAAGAAAAAAACATGACTAATAGCGCTTAAGTTTTGGCGGGTCGACTGTTTGATCAAAATATTTGTAATGAAGGGTACAGTAGTCATTTTATTAGATCCTCGCGCTTAGGGTTTTCGCCAGGGCCTTTATAAAGGGCACAATTTTACATTCTGATCAGCCACATCTTCTGATTCACTGTCGGTTCTCTTAGCGCAGTCGGTTTAATACTCATTTTCAGTGATCACTTCTCTGTTTTTGCTTAGTTGAAGTTTTGTGATCGAGCTTGATTGATCAAAGAGATGGATCTAAGTGATAAGGTGAGTGATCAACATTCACCATTTTAACTTTAATCGATTGATCATGCTTGTTTTTTTTTTTACTCTTTTTTAATTTTATTTGACTATTTTGATTTAGGTGATGGGATCTGAGGAAGTGATCACTGGACTAGCAATGGAGATCGCAACTCCAGAAGTGATTTCAGCTGCAGAAGTGATTTCATCTGAAATCAAAGTGAAAACTCCTGAAGTGATTTCATCTGAAATCCAAGTGAAAACTCCAGAAGTGATTTCATCTGAAATCAAAGTGAAAACTCCTGAAGTGATTTCATCTGAAATCCAAGTGAAAAATTGTGTGGATTGTGGTGCTACCAAAACGCCTCTTTGGCGTAGTGGTCCTGCTGGCCCTAAGGTAAGTTTACAACATCAATTAAAATGATTTGAGAAATCTAATTTAATGTGATGATGATTTGTGTTGTGAATGCAGTCGCTGTGCAATGCTTGTGGGATCAGGAGCAGGAAGAAGAAAAGAGATCTGCTGGGATTGAACAAGGACGACAAGAAGACGAAGAAATCGTCTGCTAATTCTGCAAGCAGCAGCGGTGATAGCACCAGCGGCAGCAGCAGCACCAATGTGGAGAAGAAGAAGAAGAAATCTCCAGTGA